>PVJA010035348.1:0-21903 GCA_004027025.1 Myocastor coypus
GAACCTTCAAAAGGTTCAGCATATTGATTATAGCACAATGTAATGCTAAAATTATGTTTGGAATACATGTCACTCTTGTCTTTTTGATATGTACTGCTCCTGGTGTAAACTCAGTTACTGTCATTCTCTCAAGAATAGTACTTGAAAATAAGAGACTGGGCCAAAAACCATATTCTTGACAGGCTACAGTTTTGTATTTACAAGTGATCTTTTTAAAAAGCAGCAACGGACATTTTTCTGTTGTTTTGAACTAATAGCACTGTGGCTTGCTCGTGGTAGTTACTTGCTATTTTAATGAATGTATGCCTTCACTCCGGTAGTAAATGATGGAACCTTTCCTATGTGCAAAATTTTGGAAGACAAAGGTGAGTACGAAAGGTTCTGGCCTTCACGGAGCTCACAGTGTAGCGGAGGTGACAGATTCCACGCCGTGTGCAAGGTGAGGGTTTAGATGGCCTGTGCATATGCACTTTTGGGCATGCTTAGGTGTGAGTAAGAACATGTGCACGCTCGTACCATCCTGTTCCTCTTCGCAGCCACTCACGGGAGCTGCTTCCGTAGGGATGTGAAGGGGTGGAGGAAAGGAGGTTTTCCTAGGAAAGTCAAAGAGGAAAACTTGGGGGCTGTTTCTGTTGAACTGGGAGGGCATACTAAGCACGGGAAGCACACGCGCACAGGAGGCCAGATGAGGGAGGGAGAGGCGTGCGAAGGCTTCAGGGCAGCTCAGTGTGAACTGCTGGTGGGTCTGGGATTCTAGGCTCAACTGCATAAAGGTAGAAAAGCAATGAGAAATGTTTAAAAAATCTGTTTACACTTTTAGGCACCTCCATTGGTTCTTTTATTATTGGGGAACAAACCATAACAGCTACCTTCTCCCTTACCTAAGGCGAAGAATCCAGAAGGTATAGCTGAGCGTTCAGTTGCACAGGTGCTGGGCCATCACTCTGAGCCGGGAAGATGAATGCAGATGCACCGGCTGAGCTGATTGGCTAGGAGTGGGCGTGGGCGTGGGTGTGGGCGTGGCTATTGCTCCAAAGGCTGCCCGGAAGGTCTAGCTATGGTCAGGTTCAAAACTACTAGTCTAGCTGAGTTGATAAGGATGGGCTGATACATTACAGGCAATGCAGGACAAATATCAGTTAAAATTGAAAGCATTACCTAGGCAAAGTAGATCAGCACTGCATTTGAAGGTATCCAGGCCTGATAAGGAACCTTGAGTTTATTACTTTAGGAATGCAAAACATTAAAAGAAAACGATTAATTTATGTTTCTTCACTTACCCCATCCTAAGTGCTATACTTCTAAATTTCTTTTCTGAACTTTATCGTGAACTGAGAAATTACACTTGTACCGATTTATGGCATGAGGCTATGATTTATGTGCAGGAGACAGAAGAGTTAAGCCAACAATACATTTGTTATTTTTTTGTGGCAAGAACATTGGACATTTACTCTCAGTGATACTGAAGTGTAGGGCATGGTGTTATCAACTACATCACCACGCTGAGCAGTGGACCTAAGAACCCTACTACTTCCAGGTAAACTGAAGCTCACTGCTCTCTGACCAGCCTCTCTCCACTTCCTCCATCCTGGCCTCTGCGAATTCTGTGCTCACGTCCGAGTTCTACTGTCTGACATATTTACGCAAGAACGTGAGGCACTCGTCCTGTGCGCAGATCATTTCTCACTCAGCTCCACGTTTTCCAGTTCTGTCCATATTGTGGCAAACAGCACAGATTCTTCGGAAAAGCTGAGTATGATTCTATTGTGTACATGTGTCACATCTCTCTGTGTTTCGAGACAGGGTCTCCCTGTGTAGTTCAGGTTGGCCTGAACGCACTGTGTAGCCAAGGCTGATCTTGAACTCAGGGTTATCCTCCTGCCTCAGCCTCCTGAGTGCTGGCATTACAGGAATGCTCCACCATATCCAGATCTGTATCACACTTTCTTAGCTATTCTTTTGTGACCTACTGGTTTTTAAGCTTTTAACCTTCTGGGTAAATATCCATGAGTAAGACTGCTAGTTCGCACGGTAATTCTACTGTTAATCCTTTGAGAAACTGCCACACAGCATTCTGTAATGTCTGTATTACTTTTTATTACAACTAGAGTACACGAAGTTTCCATATCCTCACCAGTACTTGTTAATGCTCATCTTTTTTGATAGTGAGCATTTTAATAGGTATAAGATGATGTCTCCTTGTGGTTTTATTGGCTTCTCCATAAAGGCAGAGATGCTACTCTGAAGGCAACGATGCACACCGTATTCATTATTGTAACACTCCCATTAACCTGTCTTCAAATTCTGTTTTCTTGTGATTTTCTTTTTCATGTATTTAGTACAGGATCTGCAAGGCCTCACTACACAGGTCAGAGTCTTAGAGATCCTCCTGTTTTCAGCCTCCCAAGTGCTGGGATTACAGGTGTGCCACAACACCCAGTCTCAATCAAGGTCTCAGCATGCCCCAGGGCGGGCCCAGCATGGCATGCCGGGATTGAACCTGAGTCCCTGTGTCTGCCTAATCAGATGCTTTAATCCACTGAGTTTTTTTTTTTTTTCTCTTGAAAAACAGACAGTGAGGTTCAACGTCTTTCATATATCTATTGGCCATTTGTAGTCTTTTGAGAAATGTCTGTTCATGCCCTTTGCACACTGATATGTTTTGTCCTTTAGATATTTAACAGTTCCAGCTTGAATCGAATCTGGAAAGGGAGTCTTGCTGCCATCAGTTCTGCATATGGGAAAACAGGGATCAGAGATACTATGCAAGTTTCTCAAGATTACTGTGCAAGAGAATGCATGAGCACTGACTAGAATCCAGCCAGTCCGCCTCATACCCAAGCGGCTGTGAAACACTCGTGTCTACCAAACTGAAGTGATACGGTCATGTGTTGCTAGGACAAATTAGTGAAAATTTCTGTCATGAAGTAGTTGGAGGGCACACGGCTCGCCCTCAGGAAGTGGATTTGCCTCTTGCTGTCTGGGCTCCGTTGGCCTTTGCTCTGCCCAGGTCATAGCCTTCTCTCCACACGGACAACAGAGGGAGCCAAGGGTAGCATGGCGGTGCGGTTGTGTATGTGTGTTCCACAAGAATGTAATTCTCTGCTAAGCAGTCAGGTTTGGATAACCAGTGTCACAATTATTTGCTCAAGTACAATATAACATCACACAGAATGACAGGAATCCAAGTTGCAAAGCACAAAGTTCCTTTTTGCTACTGTGAGTGAGACTCAGAGAACCTTTCCTTCCTTTGACAGTAGCCTCAGTGCATTTTGATGAGCACTATTATGCTTTTCATTGGAAAGTTTCTAATTATTTTCTTTTTTAAAAAATTTAAAAATATTTATTTATTTGTTTATTTGACTTGGACTCATAATGAGCCTCTTGTCTCAGCCTTTCCGGTGCTGGGATTACAGGTTTTGATGGCACTTAGACCACTGAGTTACTTCCCAGCTATTTTATTTTTATTTTTTAAAAATGTATTTCATACAGGGTCTACAGAGTCTACACAGATCAGACTCAGTGATGCTCCTGTTTTCAGCCTCGCAAGCACTGGGATTACAGGTGCGCGCCCCCACGCCCAGTCTCAACTGATATCTTAGCGTGCCTCGGGATGGGGACGCCACACAGCACACCAGGGACGGAGCGCACACCCCTGCTTCTGCCTAAGCAGGCGCTTCAATCCGCTGAGCTATCTGGCCGGCCCTTAACTATTTTCTTAGCTGTGGCAATTTTCTTACTTTCTGTTCATCATTATTTCAGGCACGAGAGCACACGTGCTTCTCAGCTTTTTCTTCTTAAGATGAAGGTGGGCAAAATTCCTCCTTCAACCTTGCTGCTGAGAAATTTGTTTGCTCAGAAATTGCTCCACGCTTCATCAAGCGTTTCTTGTAGAGGGAGCCAGCAAGGAGAGTGTATTCAAACAGCGGCCTTCACCTGGATTGATTGGTGTTCAGTTACTTTCCCCAGTGACCCGGAGCGCACACTGACTCACATGACCACACTGCGTGCAGGAGCTGGGTGCTCCAGCCGTCGGTTGAGCCACTCACGTCCTTACTCTGCCTCCAGGATCCAAAGGGATGGGATTCTGATTTGAGAGGAATGCACAGTGCTGCTGCTTTCTTCTGATGTTCAGGGAGTCCGAGCACAACCCTCCCCACTTGATGTGACGGAAGGTCACCTTCCCTTCCATCCCTCGTGGGATGCAGGTCCCACAATCTCTGCATTTGTTTCATTTCCTTCTCCAGATCCACACACTCCCCCCACTTATGTTTTGGGGATGTATCTACTTATCAGAACATTTCAATAACATCTCGTGCTTTTCCTGTGTTTCTGTCAGTCTTCTTCTTCTATCCCACAAGTTCACCTGGGTTCATCGCAGCAGGCAGGGGTGCCCTTTCCCCTTGACCCAGGTAAGACAGAGCAGAGACCTGCAGAACTAGGGGAATTCAGTGCTACAGCGCACACAAGGAGGAAGGCAAAGCCCAGGCTAGGTGGTGAGCCCTGGTGTGCGGTGCGAAGGGAGAGCAAGCGTAAAGAGGAACATGTGTTTAGAAAAACCACCTTCCTGGCAAGAACAAGGTTCCAGAGTTTGATCCCCAGTACCACAAAACAAACAAACAAACAAACAAGTAGTATGGGATAGATATGCTCTGTGAGTCAAAATATTAACACAATGGTTCATTTTAAGGAGCTTGAAGCTGAAAGCAATATTAATCTTGATTTTTTCAAATCTCAGATGAATTTACCAGGCTTATTTAGATTTTATTTTTTGTTACAACCTATGGCATCGTTATTTCTAGAGTTTGCTGTCTCCTCTTTAGAAGCTTTCTCCGTTGTTTCACCACTCTCCTAAGTGAGAGTGGGAAAGCAGGAAGGAACAGTTTTGGGAAATTTATAGCCAAGCCGGGGGATGGCATTTCATAGCTGAGTTCTAGATCAGCCTCTGAAACTTAATAAAATTTGAAAGGCTAGAACGTTTTTAAAAAATGTATTTTAGTACAGGGTCTGCGGGGTCTCACTAGGTAGACTGGAGTCATTGTGATCCTCCTGTTTTCAGCCTCCCAAGCGCTGGGATGGCAGGTGTGTACCACCATGCCTACATGCTCAGTCACAGTCTCAGAGTGCCCCAGGGGTGGTGCTGACAGGGCACGTGGGAGATCGAGCCCCCGTCCCTGTGTCTGCCTAGCCAGGTGCTTTAATCTGATGACTTATCCGACTGGCCCTTGAAAAACATAGAACTTGCAAAGCAGACGTTATTTGGAAGTTTTGCAATTAGCGAGTGAGACACTACTACTTTTTTTTTTTTTTCTTTTTGGTGGCACCAGGGATTGAACTCAGGACCTTGCACTTGCCAGGCAAGTACTTATTCTACTGAGCTATCTCCCTGGCCCAAGAAACAATTGCTTTTTTCTTGGCCAATAAGGTCTGGGTCGGTTATTGTAAGTCGCTGGGTTGGCATATAGGAAAGTAAGGTGAAGGAAAACACTGACAGAAGTGCGACATGAAAAAGGTCTCCTTCAGGTTAGCCATAAACAGACACAAATCATGACACCCGCCCTCCCCATTCCTGCTGAGGTGGAGCTCTGTTCCAGCTCAATGAACCCATCTTTTATGAAAACATTTCTGTGTCCCCAACATGACATTCTTCTTCCTTCCACTACAAAAATATTTCTAGCATTGTTCTATCCCTTTTATGGAGTCTGTATTTTAAGTCTTTAACTTGTGTCTTTGGAGTCACTGATAATACAAGGGCCAGTCAAGAAGTGGGGTGAGCATTTAAATGCTCAAAAACGTTACGGGAAGGGACACCATCAAGCATGGTAAGTGTACAAGAGTTTCAATCATTCTTAGGAGGATTAATGGTCATGCGTCTGTTGTTGTAATACATAGGAAAAGTTTGAGCATTCATCTTAATTTTGATCATACTTCAATGATCAAATATATATTTTGTGAAGCATTTCCGTTTCTGTCAAGGGAAGACCCTACAGAGTGCTCTACTTCATCTTTTTCATTGAAGCTGGCACTGAGTGACTTCTGGTTCTTCCCCAAAGTAAGAAATGATCATCAAAAAGTGTTGGCATTTTGGGGTTTTTGCAAGGGGAGCAATACAATATGGGACACATTTTATGAAATTATCTTATAATGAATCATCCAGAGAATCATCTACAAAGAATATAAGGAATCTGTCCATATGCTAAAGACCAAAAAATCCAGCTGAGAGTCTGGATCCCACAATATCCTACATGAGTCCAGTTGTAAACCTAAAGTCCTTAACAGTACAACCCGTGAGTCCAGCTGGAGGCCTAGAGCCCACCATGATGTGTTACACAAGCCCATTTCACAGATCAGGGCTGGGAAGATCTAAAGGTCACTGGTGGAAACTGGAAAGTCTGCACCAATGGGACGAAGGATCTGTGTCAGCAGCTGAGGAATTTACACTGGATCCAGGGAACAATGCTCTGGGTAAGAGCCCGAGCTCCCCTAGAGGTACCACAGCTGCCCTGAGCAGCAGTGAGGTCCCGAGTTCCTCAGGGATGAGGAAAGCTGAGTCCTCATTAGGAAAGCCAATGTGACCAGCTTCTCTATGAGGCTGAGCTGTGCACCATCTTCCCCTCTGGAGTCAGGAAGAGAGGCTCAAGGTGAGGACCGGAGCTCTCCCAAAAGGAGCCACAGTGACCATGAGGTCCCAAGCTCCTCCTCCAACAAGAATGACCATGTTCACCAGGAAAGCCAGCAAGACGAAACTCCCTAGCAGAACAGCCCAAGAGAACCAGTGCGTTCCAATAGCTCCAACAGCTTCCCCGAACAGCTTCCTCAAGAGCCCGACTCGTCTTCTCCAGGGCCGCCTCTTGTGCCGCTGGCAGCCCTCCTCAGGCGGCCCTCCCAAATCCAGCACCACGCTACTTCCACTCAGCTGGGAGCAGCAAGCTGGCAGTCACCACAGAAGGAAAAGTTTTAATTTGATTCAGGACATCGAGGCAGCCATGACGACACAACTGAAGGTGGTCATCAAAGAGGACTACCAGGGCCAGAGAGATAGCCTGGTGGGCTAAGTGCCTGCCTGGCAAGTGTGAGGAACTGGATTCCCTCCTTAGTACTGTACAGCGTGCCAGCCCCGAGCCAAGCCAGCCACTGAAACCGGGTATGGCGGTGCATGCCTGTCATCCCAGCGCCGGGGAGGTTGAGACAGGAGGATCACTGTGAGCCTAAGCTGTGTAGAGAGAGCCTGTACCAAGTAAAATAAAATAATATAACACAAAATAAGACCGCCAGAAATGCAACAGAAATGATAGTGTTAGAAAGAAGTGGATGTGTCTTGAAGGAACAAGGGCAGTGTCTCTTTTGCCAAAATAAAGTTTTTCATTAAAATGCTCAATATATGTTTTGTTCACACTTGGTATTTTTGAATTGAGTCTATGTAAAATGCACAAAAAATATTAAAGAAGTGATTCTTTCTGGTCTGGATTTGCAAACTCGGCTTCAAATTTGTAACGGCTCTGCAGCTATTGATTTCTGTAGACACACACGCGTCAACCTTCACAGGTGTACACGTGTGTTTGAAGGCAGCGGTAGGGAGAAGTCTGGTGTTGAGGCTCTGGAGCTTCCCAACTTGGCATTTTAGTCTATTGTCTGCATTGCTGGGTGTGGAACTCAGGGCCTTCCACGCGCTAGGCAAGCGCTCTACCGCAGCGTTAGCCGTCGGCTCTGCATTGCCGCTGCGTCCTGGATTTGCCACTACCAGGCCGTGATCTCCAACCTGTCCTACTGGTACGTTGTCTTGTGTCCCTGATGCCAGCATCTGCCTTGTGGGAGAGCGGTGAGGGAAAAATGACCGCATGCTTCTCAAGCCCTCCGAATGTGGTGTTGACACCCCTTCCTGATGCAGGCATGACACCCATTAGCTCTGGCACCACATGGGTGTCTGACTGCTCCCGAGTTCTTTCCATTTGTATAAGTCTCGTGTCTAGCCCCAGATTATAAATTTCCTTGGAGTGGAATCTGTTTCTCTTTTCTGTTTCCTAGCTGACTCCTCAGCATAGAGTCAGCATTTAATGATGACGTATTCCTCAATTGTTGGAATTAGAGGGATACCTCGGGGCCCCGAGACCTCTTGGTGCCTCAGAACAGTTCCCTGAAACATTCCAGGCAGTAAAAGTGTAAAGGTAAATGATAGTTGTGAACTAGAAGAATCCCATATTTGGTTAGAAAGGCCACTGGCCTCTGGCACTTTTGGAGATAGTCATAAGAAATATTTATGACTATAGGCAAATCCTTTTTCAACAAATAGCATTAGAAAGAAACTATATATATTCCATGTTCTAACCAGGTCCATGTTTTAGGGAAACTACATTCCAACATATGTGATGAATTTGGGCAATATTTTTATTTTTCCCCCTCTTGTTCTTGTTTTATTTTAGCAATACGAAGTTACATTTTGGTTCATCTCTGTGACCTGAGTTAATTTCACTTAGGGCAATGTTGTTGGTTTGCAGTTGGTGCAAAATTAGATTAGCTTAGGACTCCATAGAGAGAGTTCTCAGACCCTACTTGGGGAGGAAAAGGAAGAGAATGAGACGGAAAGAGTGCAGCAGGAGTGTGGTACCGGAGAAAACATCTTTATCTCTCTCTTTTTCAAACATTTTGGGATGAGTGAGATCCCACATACCTATCATTAATAAATACCTCCTTGACCGCAAAACCATTGAATATTTCAAGGGAAATGAAATCCTTCAGACCCTGATTCATTTACACTGAACTCATCAGATTCTTCTTTTGTAAGAGCAACTTGATAGCTAAGGAACCCTCAGAACCTTTATTCTTGAACTAAGAGGTCACATTTTTTCCAGTGCTCATTGCAACTTGAACCGGGAGAAGCTCAAGTTCAAATTTGGAACCCATGACCTTGAAGAGTTGTCGACCCTCTCTGCAAATTCACTCGCAGGCTGTAGTTGGGGAG
Source organism: Myocastor coypus (assembly GCA_004027025.1). Lineage (NCBI taxonomy): Eukaryota > Metazoa > Chordata > Mammalia > Rodentia > Myocastoridae > Myocastor > Myocastor coypus. The sequence continues at coordinate 8,960 of PVJA010035348.1, forward strand.
GAGAGGGCCAATCTGCATCTCAGGGAGGCGAGGGGCATTGGACCTCTCAGAACATGTGCAGTGGGTGGCAGTCAGCTCCCGAGGTGACTTTCTGGGAAAGCAGGGTGGACTCCAGGACAGGGTACCCAGGTGCTGGCCTGGGGGGGGGGTCTTAAGATGCCAGGGCCTCTCTGGCCTGCATTTTCCTGAGTTCTCCAGAGTGGACATGTACAACATGTCCCTTCGTGAAGGGACACCCTCAACAGATGTTGCCCAAACTCAGGAAATGAAGAGGAAAGCAAGACACAGGGCCTCTTTGCTCAAGGAACAGCCAGAGTGGCAGGGGCAGATTTTAATCAGGTATGAAGCTCACAACAGAGGCAAGAATCCAGCAGGAACTGAACTCACCTTCAGCTCATGTGTAGATTGGTGGCTGAAGGAATGAAGAGCAGAAGGAGAGAGGAGGGAGATGTGTGAGGGGCACCGGGCAGAGCTGAGGAAAGGGAAATGTATAGAAACCGGGGAGAGACTGGGCACCATCACTTAGACCTGTAATCCCGGCACGGTGGCAGGCTGAGGTAGGAGGAGTTTGAGTGAGTCCAGCCTGGGAAATTTGGCAAATTACAGAGAATTTATCTCAAAAAAGGCATGGGGAGAGCTGAGATTGTAGTTCAGTGGAAATGAGTTCAACCCCAAATACCAGAGAAAATGAATGTGATTCGAGACTGGGCCTCACTAGAGGCCACCTGGGTTCACTAACTGGATCCTACCCTTGGCAGAGACTGGGCAGCTTGGCTGTGTGTTCAGGTGCTGGCTGGTGGGTACTGTATATGTCCTAGTCACAGCCTTGAATTTTCCAGGTTGGCGCTTTATGGGGCATCAGTGCCAACTGTGGAATACAGCCTTGTGCTACGAGGAGTGACGCTAACTGCTGTTCTTGGTCAATGTGCAGGCCTGCAAAAGAAGGGGCCACCAAGGAGCCTGGCTAGTGCAGGGAGGGTCTTCCTTGTGCCTCCCATGGACAGCAGGCAATGAGAGAAGAAAGCTTTCCTGAAATGCACTGTGTGGGAAGAGATGGGATTAGTCGATTTGGGAAATCTCGGCAGAAATTCCAGTGAGTCACATGTGCAAATGGAGTCATCCTATTTGTGATGTGTGTGTTTCACTGTGCTCAAAAGCCTACTAGAGTGCCTGAGTGGCCCCTGTACCCACTTGGCATCCACGGACCGTGGTGAAGACGGACGTCATATTCTGAAGGTCTGCACTCTCTCAAGTCAGTGTCAGACAGGCCAGTTCAAGCCATGGCACATCTCTCCTTCCCGACTTTGATTTGGCCAGAGGATCAGAGCTCTGTCACGGTCCCCTATGGCCCAGAGTCTTGACGTAGCTTCCTAGATGGGTGAATCTCTCCCTGTGACTTTCCTGCCACTTTCACGTTTTCAGAGAGGGAAACTCAGGGTCTCAGGGAGCAATGAGCTAAGAGCAGAAGTGAGCCTGAGTTCTGGCTTCATGGCAGTTGCGCGTCCCGCGTGAGCCAGCACTGGTCAATCCCAAGAGCTTCAGCGTCCTCCTGGCTGCTCTGCGATGTGCCCAGAGGGCAGGGTGCCGAGCGGAGCAGGATGTGCTAGGCACTTGCTGGTTTCCCTGAGTTCTGCAAACGCACATCGTGAGTGGAGCTCATAACCCAGGCGTCTCCTCCTGCCACAAGGTGCCCGCTGGGAACTGAGTCCACAGTGACAGTGCGGTTCCAGTCTGCTTTCCTCTAGGATAAAATGTTGCTGCCTTCCTCCGGGAGAAGCATTTGCAGTTTGAAGGACATTACTAACAAAAAATTCACTGAAAAGCCCAAATCGGCGGAAATCCCAGGCCTGGTTTTCCTTCCGCTCAGAGCGCATGCTGTCACAGTGGCGAGTGACCTTCCATTATTGATGAAATACCTTGAAATTTCCTTTCAGAGCCGGCTGCTGCCGTGCTCCACTGAGCAAATCCTGCTTGCGCCTCTGCTCCCCAGGGAAACGCCTCAGGGCCACACGGGCAAAAGCAAATGATCGATTCCTGATGGAATCGGCGAACTTGCCAATAATGAGGAATTGCTCCCACAGCAAGGGCGCCAGCTTAGTGGGTTGCCTGAGCCTGGACACGCAGGGTGGGAGCCTGGGTCCGAATGAAGCTGGGCGAGTTCTCAGGCCCACAGGGAGCACGGGGACAGCAGGAAGAGAAGCTCACACACCTCCTGTTCCTGCTTGACTTGAACTAGTTCTCGGGCTTGCAATCAGATACTTACATTTGCAGGAGAAAGGGGAGCAATGGCGGCGCTCATCCTGTATGCGCAGAGGTTTACCCAGGGCAGAGGGCAAATGTGGTGAGAGCAAGCTTCTCTCTCCTTTCTCTGAGCGGATGAATACGCAAAATTCAATGTGAATAATATTCTCTGAAGACCGCAAAACCACTAAAAGATCCATTGGGAATTTGCCGTTCTCTTGGGGAAAGAAAATCTCCACATGAAACGTGAAAACAAATACAAAACAACATGTCAACAAAGACAAGTTGACATATGTAGTTACTGTTTTTATTTAGTGTCTTGGAAATCATAGCATGGGCTTTTCAAAAATTGAATGCTATTAATTCTACAGGCTTTTAGAAATGCAAGAGATAATAAATGAAGATAAAAACAAAGTGTTAATTGCAATCTATCTCTTAGAAAAAAGAAAAAAAACAGTTACCTATTATTTTAATGCAATTATATCTGGTCTTTTCTAAAGGTCTAAGATTCCAGAAGACTGCTTTACTCATACCCTTTTTACTGTTTTTTATTTTATTTTATTTTATTTATTTTTGCAGAACCTGGGATTGAACTCAGGCCCTTGTGCTTGCCAGGCAAGTGCTTATTCTACTGAGCTATTTCCCCGGCCGCCAGAATTTTTATTTTATTTATTTATTTATTTATTTTCTTGTTTCAGAAATTTTGTTTGTTTATTTATTTATTTTTATGGCCGGCTCAGCCTGCCCTGAGCACAGGGCTGGTGAAGCATGTGGTGCCGGGGATCAAACTGCGGTCTCTGCAGCCGCCTGAGCCTTCCTAAGCAGGCTCTGTAGACCACTGAGGCATGCTGCCAGGCCCCATTGTTTTTTATTTTAATTCAGTTGTGAAATGTATGAAATTTACCACCTTAACAGTTAAGAAAGCATTCAGATCAATAGTATTAGGTTGGTTCATATTGTGTGATGGATTGTGTTTTTTTTTTTTTTTTAAAGATATCTTTACATGGCTATGCTAGGCTTTTATTTCCACCTATTTTAGTGTCAAAAATAACCCACTTTATTTAGAAAATATCCACTAATCTAACACTAAGAATAAATAACAGTAAATTTTTCTTGCTGTCTTTCCAGTTTTTCCCCATGTGAGTACATGGATATGTGTAGGTCTGTATGAATTCGTGTTTGTAATGACACTATTATATGAAAAATATCATTTGCTTTTCCTTTGTCATTATTTTATGTCTTATGACATTAAATCTGCACATACAATTTACTGCTTGCCCTTTTCTCATTTTATATCAGACTGTGGCACTTTGCAGGTGCTCTCAGTGACAAGGCGTTATACAAGGCGAAGGAGGTAGAGGGCGAGTGTGAAGTGTGATTTATTAGAGAGACCTCTCTGGAGTAGCGATTGTGCCCTCTGCCCTCCTGTTGGCTGCGTCTCGGGCTTGCACTTCAGAGCTGGTGGGCCAAGGGCTGGGTCCAGGGAGGCGGCGGTGCTCACCCCCATTTGCCTGAAGACGGCCTCTGCCGGCAAGACCTGCCTGGACCTTGGCTTCAGCGCTGAGCACCAGAGCAAACGATGCTGAAAGGCAGATGCATCCCTAGTGCCGTCTCTTTGGATTATGTTTCAAGTACAGAAAAATTAAAAAGATTCTTTACACTATGAGATCATTTCCAAGAAAGTCAAGCCCTTGGTAACAAGTGTAGACTAGGCTCATAGTAAGTTTGAGTTGGACCCAGGGATTTGAAAAATAGCAGCTCTGTGCCCGTGGCAGCCACCACCTTTGGCACTGGTCCTCCGAAATTGATATGTATCACTAATCGTGTTGTCCGATCTCCATGTAGGCATCAGACAAGCAGAGAGGCTTTCTCTATGCTTCTCAGGAGGGAGTGGAAGTGTCATGTGACAGAGTGATGAGAATTCCCTTACTGCATGGAACACTAGCAAATACTGCACAGTGTAAAAAGATCTGCCTTCCAGATGTACTTCTTCTAGCTTGCTGTAACTGACTGGAAATGACTTTCCTCTGTGCTGTGAGTTCCTTTGGAGTGTAGTGGATTAAATAGGCTCCAGTTTATCCATTAGGATTTTTGTAAGACTAGAATTTGCTAGCAGAGAAGGGAAATACTTAAAGTACAGTAAGAACCTATTTATTAGTTAAAGGTGTTGTACAACAGCCCGTGAAATGATCTGGAAAATGAATTAAGAGCGCAAGATTTGCTTTCCATATGAATTCAGCTAGCTGACTGATGCATGGCAGTTGGGGGCTCTTTCTTCATAGAGGCACATACCTTTATGAACTGCTTGTAAGAGAAATTGAGCGTTTTTAGAATGATATATTTCAAATACTATTAAAACACAATTAAACATACTAAAAATGAAACACACATTAAAAGATAGTTGTTCTTTATGTGGCCTAATTTCTTCTTTATTTTTTATTTGTTTGGCATATGTTTGCAATATATGATGCTTATATTTGTTTTGGGGAATTGGTGCGTACATAAAATATATACATGGGGATCTGGCCCTTTTTCCTCTCCTCCTTCCTTTCCCCTCTCCTTCCTTTGTACGAGTCCCCCCTAGGTCCTCGTTTTGGTCCAAGAAGTCAGTATTTGTAATCCCAAAGTTACATTATTGGAATCTCACTAAGGTAATTTTAATCTACCACTTCTCATGCAACCCATGGTGAAAATAAAGACACTAAAACATATTTATATGTTTTATATAAACATATTTCTAATTATTGGGGAGCCAAGGGGCTCTAAGTCCAGCCACAAAGATGGTCCTCTGGAACAAAAGACAGTGACCCAAAGAGTCACCCGGCTTTATTCAGTGGAGGAGTGGCTTGAAGAGGAATGACTGAGAATTGTGGGAGGCAGGTGAATATGCAGAAAGAGTAATCTGCATGATGCTGTTCAGATAGTATCTACTGTTTGGGGCAGTCTGGTGCTTCAGCTTTGATGTAGTCTTTCAAGCCCCAGGAAGTCGTAGCCTCTATATGCAGGCCAATCTCAGCTGGTAGCACACAGCATTAGCTCTTCATCCTGTCTTGACCTGGCTCATATTAAGGAGCAATAGGTGTAGGTTACCAGGGGAACACATATGCCAGCCACCTTTAAAGACTCTCACCAATGCCTCAGCTAGACCAATATACATTGTTTAAAGCCAATTGAAAAGATAAACAGAAGTGCTAGCTAGGTCTGTACATATCAGTAAAAGGAAACAGGGTCAGGTGCAGTGGAAACAGAGATAGGCGTCCTTCCTTCAAGGAGAGCTGGTCAGGCGGTCCTCCACATCCCTTTCCACATCTTCTTCCTCTATTGCAAAACTAATTTCATCTCTTATAATCAGATTTGAATCAGGATCAAGGCATCTGCTTTCTGTTTTGGAGTACAAACTATGAATTAGTTATATCCTCAGCTTGGAGTCTGTAGAGTAGGCATTCTATGCTTACTGAGTGAATGAATGAGTGAATGAGTGAATGAGTGAGTGAATGAATGAATGAATGAATGAAAACTGATACGAGACATGAAGTTTCAATGTTTAAGAGATGAGATGTTAAGTTATTGACATCTATTTAAAAAAAAAAAAAACCTAGCATAGGGCTGGTGAGATAGCTCAGCAGACTAAAGCCTCTGCTTTGGCAAGAGAAGGGACCACAGATCCCTGGTACCACATGCTGCCCCTAGGGCAGGCTGAGCTGGCCATAGAGTTCAGGAGTGGTGGCACACGCTTGTAATCCCGGGGCTGGGGAGGCTAAAAAACATGAGGATCACTAGGAGTCTGAGATGCATAGTGAGACCCTGTAACAACCAAACACATAAAACAAAACAAAACACAAACAAAAACAACAACAAACTAGTATGTTCCTATTAGAACACGAAGCTTCAGGCCTCAGCTCAATATGCTTTACGGTCTATTAAAAAAAATCCTTGGAAAAATATTCTATTAGCCACTGCATGATAATGAGTGTCCACAAAATACAAATGAAACATTGGGGTGTATGTGAATAAACCACAAACTATGTCACACCATTCATCCAAGCCACGAGGTACTCCATTGCCCACCAGCAAATGAACACAAGCTTGCCCAGAATACCACCAACCCCAACATACATTCTCATTGTCTGACTTTATTATTATAGTTAATGTTTCGAGGTAAATTAGGAAAGATGTGCCTTCTTGCTTCACAGTAGAAGAGAGCTGCTGTGTGACTTGGCTGGAGGCCCAGCAGCAGGTCAGCACTGTCTGACCCCCTCTGATGGGACCCAGACCTGGCCCTCAGACTGGTGGGAGCCCATGGGTCAGCGCGTGTACAGACATGCCCAGCTCAGAGCCTGGGTTTTGTAGTCAAGGCCTGGAGCGGCATTGAGAGGATGAGTCTAGTGTGTGGGGGAAATTAGCACAGGACATCTGGGGTAAGAGGCAGCTCCTCTCAGGTTCCCCAGTGGCTCTGGGTGATGTGGAAGGCAGTCGGCTTGGTGTGGACTTCTACCTTAAAGGCGTGTGAAAACCAGGCAGAGTTCTGCTGCTGGCATTTTGCTCTCTGTTAATTCTGTTGGCTGACTTTAAATTTTCCTGGCCTCTTTCACATTTGATGGAGCCTGTGAACTGCACAGGGTAAGTCTTTTCTGTTTCCCATTGTGCAGATTTAAAAACTGAGACTGACCGAGGCTTACAATCAGTCAGTGACAGAATAAGGACTTTGAACTCTTGATCCTGGCTTTGAGCCCTTATAATGTCTCTTAATATAGAGTGGCTGTGAAGCATAATAAAGGGCGGAAATGCCTGGGAAAACACAGGCAGGGGACAGGGACCGACAAGTGGCACAGGTGGGTGACCCTGGCAAAAGACAGCAGTGGGGAGCCTGGCTGGCCGGGGACTCTTGGAGACAGCGTGGAGCCGAAGATGCTGCATGCTGTCTGTGGCGGAAGGGGCAACAGGTGACAGTTCGGGGGTGGGGATCTTTAGCCTCTGGCTGGAGAGCCGCTGATCCCTGTCACAGTTCATGGCCCTGCATGGATCACATGAGTGGGTTAAGGATCTTCTCCTAAGGAAGGAGCGTTTTCTCTTCTCTTCTCTCTCTCTCTCTCTCTCTCTCCTCTATCTCTGCAGTGCCGGGGATTGAACTCAGGACCCTGTGCTTGCCAGGCAGGTGCTTTTTCTACTGAGCTATCTCCCTGGCCCACATTCTTTTTTTCACAAAATTGACACACATAAATATGCAGAACTGACAAAGGAAATTTTGCACTGCATGTATGAGATGTGGTCAACAAATATGGTGAGCACTACAATTATAAAAATTTTATTCCAGTGAACTCTATTGTCATTAATGTCCCTCAAAATCCTCCCCCTCACTTTAATACACTTACTCCACGCACGCTTCTCGCCACTTTCTGAAGCAGCTCTGGCGCTGTCTTCGCTGAGTGTCTTCCGTCACACAGCTGCGGTTCGCAGCATGTCTTCAGTGAATGTAAAACCTTTCCCCAACCTGCTTATTCTTTTTTTTTTTTTTTTTTTTTTTTTTTTTTTTTTTTTTTTTTTTTGTCTTTTTGAGGCAGGGTCTCGCTATGCAGTTGAGGCTGGCCTTGAGCTCACTTTTGTAGCCCAGGCTGCTCTCGAACTCGCACCGATCCTCCTGCCTCAGCCTCCCGAGTGCTGGGATTACAGACGTGAGCCACCACGCCCGGCTTGCTTATTTTGACTTTGAGTAAAAATGAGAAATTGTAAGGCCCCAGAACTGACAAATAAGGTAGATAAAGACGCATCATCATGTCTTTAGCTCACGTGGGTTGCTGTAAATATTGATTGAGATATGATAAAAAATATATAGTGAACGTTTAAAGACTGAATTACAAGAAAACACACATTGTCATGAGTCTCTCTGAAATACTCAAAATATTTCATTTCCCCCTTGCTCTGAATACACTTAGTGGCCTCGGGAATGTGTCTTTTACTATTTTTTTTTTTTTTTAAGGATTCACCGTATTTGTCGACCACTTGGCATAAACAGCTTTGCGTGTCATACATGTGCAGTATTTTATTGTCTTTCACACGATCTTCCCAGCATGTAGGGCAATAGCAACACGGATGGTTTGCCGAGAACCCTCCCTCCTTGCCAGTATTTCTGAAGCGCCCAGCCCAGCCCAGCCCAGCCCAGCCCAGCTCAGCCCAGCCCAGCCCAGCGCCAACCGTTTTCTCCCGCGTATGGCAGCATGGCTGAGCCCTGCTGTCCCGAGGCGGTCGGGGCTGGGGGCGCGACTGGCTCCGCTCCCGGGGCGCGGTCAAAGCTCAGGGCCGCGCACCTCTAAGCAATCACGGCTCGCGCTCTGCGACGGCTCCCCGGGCGGGAGCCGGTGCAAAGCTACCGCCGCGTTTACAAATACTAGCGCTGGGGGATCGCGGAATTACAGCAACGAATGTTCCTAGGTAACTCCAAAGAGACGCGCTGAAAAAAATCCTAATAGGACCATTAAATAATAATCCTCATTAAGCCCAAACGAAACTAAACACAATTGTTCCTAAAAGTGTTTTAAAAGGGAGGGGGAAAACCCTCTCAAATGTTTTAAGAGATTAATAATCTGTTCATTAATTTGATTGAATAATTACACATCATTGGTCCCTGAGAGTAGCGCATTTTAAAAAATTATTATTAAAAGTGGCTTTTAGATTTTTCCCCATACAACGTGCTCATCAGGTGTGCAGTGTTTTTTCAGCTTGGAAAAATGAATATCAACATTAGACTATATGCTGTTTTCTCTGTACAGAGGTAGCTTTTCTAAAACATTAATCTCCTGCAAAAAGACGCTGGTAATTTGGGACAAATTAGACGCGGAGTCTACCCGGCGCACACCTCCACGCGCGCTTCATTAGTATGTATTTTCTCATAGTTCAATTAGCCAAAACACATACGCGGGCTAGCAGAGCCGTTCGCTGCTCTGGGAGCGTCCGCAAAGCTTTAAGCAGATCTGAAATAAAATGGCATAAAATGCCGCGTAAAGCTCTGTGCATACAAAGATACCTTCAGGGTTCTAATAAATTCATGAAACTTTTTAAAGTATGATTTCCTAGCAGGCAATCACTTTTAATTAACAGGATCACCTACAGCAATGTCCTTCAAAAACTTACATTATTTTTTCTTTTTGAATTTCAAAGTTTCTGTAGTAAAAGTTGAATAGCTGAGTAGCTTAACCTCAAAAGGATTCCAGGCTTTTATGACAGTTATAAATCACCGTGGTGCCTTCTATATAAGAAGAAAAGATTCTTAACACAACAGAGAAAGAAGGAAATCTCTTTTTAGTCATAGCTAGAAGCAAGCATTTTCTCCAAAGGTCAAAAAACTTTTCCTCAGTTAAAGAATAATTTTAAGGACATTGCAGCTACTTGTACAAGTAATCTCTTGTAATTTACTTTATGAATTAAACATTCAGTTTCCAGGACTGTGGCTTGACGTGGGACAGACTCTTCTTTCTGGAGCTGGCTTTGTAGAGTTTTCCCTCTTTTGTTTTTTAGTAAACATGGGTCCTGGCTGAATGTAGGGGCTTAGAGTTAATGAGCCCTTCTCCTTGAGGAAAATCAGATTTATACATCCTCTGAAAGATTTCCTTTGAGTGGTTCTTGCCATTTCTTTTTCAAGCCTTTGTTTGGAAGACAGAGACGAGCTCAAAGGCTGTCTAGGGGTAATGATTGGGTTGCAAAAACCTGAAAGAGAGACCAGACGATCCTGAGATGAGAGCAGAGAGAGGGACACCAAAAGGAAACCTGGTCACCTTCCCTCCTCCTGTCCCTGAGCAAACCCAGTCCTTGTCGGAGGGTGAATGCAGCCCTGACCATGTGACGCAGACACCCCACCCCTGCTTGGCCCCAGCTTCAGAATGCTGTCCCAGTCTTCTCCTCTGTCTTGAGAGATCTCCTTTGTTTTGTGACTTCCCCAGGGGTGGAATTTGGGAAGTGGCATTAGGTTAAAGACTTCTGCCCTTCTGAGGAGCCGTGACAATACCTGGGGATGGCACTGTGAAGGGGGGGGCTGTGGGGGATGGCGTCATCCTGACCACTGGAGTGAAGGATGGGAGACTGGCTTCTGCAGGAGGCATTGGTGACAGAGCTGAGCACTTCTCACCACCCAGGCGACTTGTATGTGTGGGTGTGTGCATGTGTGTGTGTGTGTGTGTGTGTGTGTGTGTGTGTGTGTGCAAGGCCTCACTAAGCAGCTCCAATTCATAGTGATCCTCCTGTTTTCTGCCTCCTCAGGGCTGGGATTCCAGGTGCATGCCACCACACCTGGACTTCCAGGAGACTCCTGAAGACCGCATACATCTGGGGGACAGCAGCCACCTCCCTGATGGTCGCTCATCTGCCTCTCAGACTTGTTCTCCACACTGAGCAGTGTTCTTTGCTGCTAGCCCTGTCACACGCTGTAGTAAAGGCAACAGACTTCTTCAAAACTCAAATTGGGTCCTTTGTTTCCAAGCTTAATTCTTTCGATAGCTTCCTACTGTCCTTAAGATAAAATTGAGGAACCTGAGCATGGCACAAGGCTCCTTCGTGCTTTCCTTCTGCTTCTGTGGCAGTGCCTAACTGCTGCCCCAGTCTTTAGGCACCACAGTTGGAGTCCCGCCATATTGGACCGCTAGGTCCTGTGTGCTTCTCTTGGGCCTTTCTTTCTTTCTTTCTTTCTTTCTTTCCTTCTTTCTCTTTTTAATGGAGTTTGTGAGCCTCATCCTCCAGAGGATCTTTTTTTCCCCTCCATTTGAGTCAAAGACCACCCTAGTCAGTATCTAGTCACTCTCCAAGCTTATACCTCACGTCCCCTGGGAACCCTTCCCCAGTCCTCCAACACTGGACCCATCTGGGCCGTCACAGTACATCCTTTGTGAATTTCAGGGGCAGTCTGCATTGCTCAGTCATGATTATTAAGCACATGCTCTGCGTCAAGTTCCACTCTGGAAGCAGAATGGTGCACAAGACAGACCTACGATCTAATGGAGACTACCTTTTAGTGGTGGAAGTGAAATACCATGCAACTATTCCAATAAGGGATGGCAAGTGACTGGGACAATGTGAGTGCGTGGTGGCTGGGATGAAGGTAGGGTGCTGAGCTGGGGTCTTGAAGGAGAGGAGAAAGACGAGCGGTGAGAAGGAGCTGGCCTGCAAAGGCCTAGCAGAGGCCATCCAGGGGCAAAGGAAGGGCCAAGACAGGTGGCCCTGTCATCCACCAGCCACCTTTGGCAAGCTGTCTTGGTCCAGGCCCGGTGAACAGGCCCCTTTGGCCCTCTCACTGAGGAAGCGATTACCACAAAATCTTCACTCGAGGTAAGATTGCTGGCTTGACTTATGATTGCTGCTCCCTTTAAAAAATGTTTACATTTAAGGTAAACACATGATATTTCCATGCACATCTACATAATGAAATGATTACTACAATAAAAATTAACATACTGGCATGTTGCTGAAATATCTTTTCCCTTTTGTGTTTCATTTTAGATGGCTTATATTGCTGTTTCCCCAAGTTCACTGTTTTCAACATGCCCAGTTCTCTCTCTCTCTCTCTCTCTCTCTCTCTCTCTCTCTCTCTAGGACTAGAGATGGGGACTCAAGCACTTGTGATAGCCAGACAAGCACTTATTGTACTGAGTTATTTCCCTAGCCCCTCCATTCTTCTCATAACCAGTGCATTTCCCTTTAAGATATCTATCTATCTATCTATCTATCATCTATCTATCTACCTATCTATCTATCTAATCTGTCTGTCTATCTATCTATCTATCTATCTATCTATCTATAATCTATCTATCTATCTATCTATCTAATCTGTCTATCTATGTATCTATCTACTATCTATCTACTATCTATCATCTATCTATCTATATCTTTAAAGAGAGTACAAAATAATATTAAAACATAGAAAATTACAAGTGATACAGACTTTCACTTAACAAAGTAACATGAATTTCACAGCATTTGCTGTAATACATATGGCTGCTTCTAACCAGTTATTCATATTCCTGGATATATGCCTGCAACATTGGGAAAAGAAAGGAAAAAAGTGAAAGAAATATCTAAGAAATTAAGAAAAGAAAAATGTACAAACAATTGGAAAAAAAGAGACAAATTAAGCATTATCCACTCTTCTCCATAGACCAGCAGAAGTGCATGGTACAGGTGTCTAAACCGTCCTCCTTACGGACATAGAAGCATCTCTCTCCCCCACTCCCTCTCCTACCCTCCTCTGTAGCCTCCTTTTGAGTAAGTTCATTCTCTTTTCCCAGTATCTGTTGTGGGATTTGTTTCAACTACAAAGTTTCCATTTAGTTATTTCTCTTCCTAGAATCCACTTGTTTCTTCATTGTGTCAGTATCTTCTGCATTCCTTCACACGATTATGATAGCCGTGTTTTCCTTATTGGTGAATCTTGGCATCTCTGTCATGCATGCGTCTGCTCCTACTCACTTCTTCTTTTTCTGGCTACCAGGCAGTTTTTTCTCTTGCTTACTGTGTCTTGTATTTTTTTGGTTGAGTGCTAGACACTAAATTTTGTTGACAGTCTGGATTGTGTTACTTTTTAATTAGTATAGAATTCTGCTATTTTAATTCCGGGTCACTTGATTTCTTTTTTAGTTTTATTCAGACATTTACGAAGGTGGGGCTAGAGTAATTGCTCTAAGATTAATTTAGCTTTAATACTTACAGCTTAATTAAGGTTA
>PVJA010035349.1:5267-21940 GCA_004027025.1 Myocastor coypus
TGTCCCCCCAAAGCCTCATGGAGTCATTGGGCGGGGACTTCTAGAGTTTGAGACTTGATCCATGATCCCTGGGATTATAGGTTTTAGTACTGATGGGATTATGGGTGGAAGTACTTCTGGGATTATGGGTGTAGCCTAGGGCGGGAGCTAAGGCGGAGAGCCTGAATGTAATATAAAGAGAGACAGAGAGACAGACTCAAGCTGTTGCTGCTGCTCTGCTGCCCTGATTGATTAGCTGCCTCTGCCTCCATTTTGTTGCTGCTCCACCGCCATGAACTGGATTCTCTCTGCTCTGTTCCTCTCGGCCTTGGGCCAGACGAACATGGACTGAAACCTCCAGTAACTGTGAGCTAAATAAACTTTCCTTCCTTCATTTTGAGTGTCAGGTATTTGTCACAGCAACGAGTGAAAAGTAACTAAGACATACAGACATTCCAGAGATAGTATGGCATTTTCCATTAAACTAAATCCATAACTACTGTATGATACAGCAAGTGTATTCTTGGGCATTTATTCTACTTAGAAAAACCTTTAACACACAAGACTATTTATAAATACAAATACTCGGGGGCCTGGCAGGATGGCTCAGTGGTCTAAAGCACCTGCTTAAGAAAGCTTAGGCAAGGGGCTGGGGAAATAGCTCAGTAGAATAAGCACTTGCCCAGCAAGCTTAAGGCCCTGAGTTCAATCCCTGGTCCCACAAAACAAACAAACAAACAAACAAACAAACCACACAAAACATGAAATTTAGGGGCTGGGGAGATAGCTCCATGGCACAAGTGCCTGCCTGGCAAGTGCAAGGTCTTGAGTTCAAACCCCAGTCCCACCAAAAAAAAAAAGAAAGAAAGAAAGCTTAGGCGGCTGCAGGGACCGTGGTTGGATATCCTGGGCACCACATGCTGCGCCAGCCCTGCCCTCAGGGCAGGCTGAGCCAGCCATAAAAATAAATAAACAAAAGTTCTGAAACAAGAATAAATAAATAAATAAATACATACATACATACAAATACTCATGAAACAAACATAATTGACAAATTAAAATCAAGGCACACATAGTGGCACATGAATCACCAGTTCTGAGTTAGCATGGCAACTTAGTGAAACCCTGTCTCAAAAAGGGAGAGGGTGGTTTCCTACTGGGAAGGCCCTGGGTTCCATCCCCAATGCTGAAAGTGTTAAAAGAAAAAAAAATTTTTAAATGTTTATTTGGTATTTGCAGTAGGGCCTTCCCAGTGAGTTAATCTCTAGGATTGTTTTTTTGGTACTGTGAATCCAACTCAGGACCTTGCGCTTGCCAGACAGGCTCTTATGAAACTAAGCTATCTCACTGCCCTTTTTTTTTTTTTTAAAGATATGATCTAAATTGCTCAGACTGGGCTCAACCTTGTGCTCCTCCTGTCTTAGTCTCCAAGGGTGCCAGCTTTGAAGTTTAAAAAAAATTTTATCAACAATTTTTTTGTTAAAAATTATACCTAGTTATAGGGCTGCAAATAGTTCAGCAATCTAAGTGTCTGCCTCGGCAAGCCCAAGGACCTGGGTTCAATCGCTGCTACTGCAAGCTGTGCCACCAAGATCAAACATGGTGGCACATGTCTGTAATCCCAGTGCTAGGCAGGCTGGAACAGGAGGATCACCATGAGTCTGAACTGCATAGTAAGACCCTGTACCAAATACATAAAAATTTTTAAGAATATCACATATAGTTATAAAAGACAACAGAGAGATATTTTGTGTATTTTGCCCAGTTTCTACCATTTTGGGGAAAATATAGTATGTCTTACACTAGTACTAACATAGTATCCTACTTAAGTCACGAGTCTTATAAAACTCAATTTATTGCAGGACCAACCTCAACTGCATAGCGAGACCCTGTCTCAAAAAGCCAAAAAAAAAAAAAAAAAACCTCAATTTATTGGTACTGTATTCATTGAGTGCTATGTTAGTCAAAATGTTATATCACTTTAATGAATCCCTAGATAATCTACTTAGAGGAAAGGTTTATTTTGGCCCAAGTTTCAGCCCACCAATACTGACCTATTGCTTTACAAGATACATTAGGCCATGGCAGGAATACCTGGAGGAGGCAGGCCTGCTCACCTCATGGTTGGCCAGGAAGCCAGGAGGTGGATGAGTTTAGAAAACAATGTCTCCATATTAAAAACACTAGTTGTTATTTTCCTGAAAAAATACTAATTTTCATCTCTAGAAAGAAAGAAAAACAATCTACTTAGGCTTGCTAGACAAAATTTATGATACTGTCTTCAAAGAAAATTTCTTCTGATTTCCCCTAAAAGGGCCAGACACATAGCTCAGCAGATTAAAGCGCCTGCAAGCAGGTGCCAAGGGACAGGGGTTTGATCCTCGATCCATCCTCAGGCCTGCCATGCTGGCCCCATCCCTGGGGTGCACTGAAAAGGCAATTGAGACTGGATGTGGTGGCATGCGCCTATAATCCCAGCTTTTGGGAAGCTGTAAACAAGCAGATCACTACAAGTCTGATCTAGTGGTGAGACCCTGAACACCCTGTAAACCCTTCCTTTAAAAAAAAAAAAAAAAGAAAAAAAGATTTCCCTTAAAGATCTAGTAGTATAAATTTGCCAGGTGTGGTGACACACATCTCAGGAGACTGAGGAAAGAGGATCACCACAAACTTAAGCCCACCTTTGGCTACATGATAAGTTCAAGGCCAGCATAATAAAAAATCACATAGCAAGAACCTGTCTCCAAAAAAGATTACCAGCTCTATTTTGTTAGTTTGGGAACAGGGCTCACTACCTTGTTCAGGTTGGCCATAAATGCTCTATGTAGCCCAGGATGTCTTCCAGTTTATAGAATCCTCTTGCTTTAGCCTCCAGGGTACAGGGATTATAGGCACTGAGGGTTCTCCTGCAGAACTATATTCTCATCATTTCAAATTTCTCCCTCACCACCACCAGCACTGGGGACTGAACCCAGGGCCTTCTACACTGAGGTCAGCACCTTTTTTTTTTTTTTTAATTTTGAAGACAGTGTCTTGCCAAATAAGCTGGCTGGGATCTAACTTTCAATCTTTCTGTCTTCTCCTCCTGGAGTGCTGGGACTACAGTTATGTGCCACCAAATTCTTTTTCTTAAGGACTCAAATTTAGAACACTTATTCCATTAATCCTCAATTATTCATCTACTTGAAGGATCCTACTCCATGGCTGACTTATCTATCTTATAGATTCACATAATGTTGTCTTAATATCCTTGGAAGCTTCTTTAAACTCCTCCTTTATGAATAATCATCTTCATAAAGTTTTTTCATGTATACTTCTTTAGCTAATCACACAATTTATGCACTGGCTGAACAATCTCATATTGACACACTCTTCAATTTCTCCTATCACTTCTTTCTACAAACTGAATGACTACGTGTAGTTCCTTTACTGCACTTTGTACTTCGTTGTACACTGTAATCCTGAAAAAAGAACCTAACTATTGCTAACATCAACTCTGCTCTATCATACCTTAAATTTGCAAAGCATAGATACAGTTAGTAATCTATATCCCTGATAGTTGTTATGAGGACCCTTCAAAATAAAAGCAATTTCACTTTTCAACTGGAACTGATAAATAAGTGAACTAATCTATCATCTTTTTTGTTTTTGTTTCTTTGTTGTTGTTATTTTGTTTGTTTGGCCTTAAACTTACAACAAATCTCCTACCTCAGCCTCTAAATGCTGGGACTAAGGTGTGTACCACTCCAACCAGCTGGGATGATTTTTTAAAATCTTTTCTTTTTTTATCTGGTACAGGGTCTCACTATGTAGCTCAGGCTTGTAGTATAGTGATCTTCCTATCTCAGCCTTCTCAGCAATGGAATAGAGGTATATTCCAGTTTTGCAGGGTCGGCACAGCATGAGGTACTGGGCAGAGATTTTTTTTTTTTTTTTAAGAATTTTTTATTTTATTTATTATTTTTATTCTTCTTTCAGAACCTTGTTTGTTTATTCATTCATTTTTATGGCCGGCTCAGCCCGCCCAGAGGGCAGGGCTGGAACAGCATGTGGTACCGGGGATCGAACTACGGTCCCTGAAGCCACCCAAGCTTCCCCAAGCAGGCGCTTTAGACCACTGAGCCATCCCGCTGGGCCCTGGGCAGAGATTGAACCTGGGTCCTCGCACTTAGCAGGCAGGAGCTTAGACCACTGAGCTATCTCCCTAGCCTGATTTAAAAAAAAATGAAATTGCCAAAATGATAATAGACATGATTCCCTCACTACACCACCATATTACCTTTTGGAAGTTCCCTTAACTCTGAAATTTCCTGTAGTATTCATTCTATCATCAATATTTTGTGAGCCTAATATTCCAAAGAGGTCTGAAAATCTGAAGCAAGAAGATAACAAATCTGAACCCAACGTGAACAATTTAGTGAGACCCTATCTCAGAAAAATAAAAAGGGCTGAGAACTGAGCCTTGCCTAGAATGGGCAAGACTTACATTCAATCCACAATACCTTAAGAAACAAGAATAAGAAGGAAGTAGTATAAGAGGAAAATATTAAAATAAACTAGCGCCCCCCCTGGGGCCAGTAAGATAGCTCAGTAGAATAAGCGCTTACCTGGCAAACACAAGGTCCTGAGTTCAATCCCCAGTACCACAAAATAAATAAATAGCCCCAACTGTGCATTTAGGATCTTAAGTGTACTATTATTGACCTGTCTGCCTTTCTTTATTCTCTTACATATACCTACTAAATGCAAGAACTCTTCCAGGTACTTAGCACTTATCAGCAAAAAGACTTAAGATCTCTCTCTGCCCTTGTGCAATTTATATTCTAGTGTCCATAGATTCACTCTGAAACTGGTTGAGTGTGGAACCTACCAGTAATTTGTTTTCACAACTATCGCCTGTAATCCCAGCACTCAGGAGGCTGAGGCAGGAGGATTGGTGCGAGTTCGAGACCAGCCTGGGCTACAAAACTGAGCTCAAGGCCAGCCTGAACTGCATAACAAGACCCTGTCTCAAAAAGACAAAAAAAAAAAAAAAAAAAAAAAAAAAAAAAAAAAAAAAAAAAAAAAAAAAAAAAAAAAATGAATGAATGAAGCAGACAGAGGAAGGAAAGGTGAGAGGGGGACGAAGAGACAGGAGAGAGACCAATTTGCCCACCTGTGCTACGAAGTAAGCTCAAGGTCAATCTGAACTACATGATGAGACCCTGCCTCAAAAAGAAAAACTTTCCTCAAAGAAATCAATATAAGCTAAAAGAACCAACAAGACATTTAAATGATCATGCCTGAAATGAGAGTTTGCCATATTTTAATAGTATGGTCCTTCTGGTCTAAGCACTTCTATACAAGCCTCAGACGTTGAAACTAGGGCAGAATTTAGTGGCAAACCACATGGCCAGCATACCAAAACATAAAATATGCAGTAACAATTAAATAACTTAAAAACTTCACTGTCGTGCATATTTAGAAAATGCTCTAAGTTTAATACGCATGCACACACACACACACACACACAGCCTAGAAATATAGCCCAGCCTAGAGATATAGCAAAGTATCTACCTATCTATATGCTAGGCCCAGAGTTCTATCTCAAGTACCCCTCCTCCAACACACTCACAAGAATCTTTCAACTGATAATATTTACAACGTCCTGAAATGCAATCCAAGCACCATGTCCCTCTCATTCCTGTCCCAGCACTCAAAAGGCTGAGACAACAGGATCTTGAGTTCAAGCCCAACCTGAACTACATAAACTTTTTCGTCTCAAAAAAAGTTAACAGGGGCTGGGGAGATAGCTCCATGGCACAAGTACCTGCCTGGCAAGTGCAAGGTCAGGAGTTTGAACCCCGGTCCCACCAAAAAAAAAAAAAAAAAAAAAAAAGTTAGCATATATTTACTTGGCTCACATATCCTTCAGAAAGCACTGGTTTAAGACAATACTAATAGGAGACTTCTAAATCCATGAATGGAACAGATGAATATGTTTGAGCTGGACTCAGAATTCTATTCATTTTACTCAGTCCAGACTAGTCTACATCTTACACCAAAATATGGAACATTTTTATAATAAAATAGTGTCAGAAACTAAAGTAAAATTGTTTAACAAAGTATCAATTAAATATTTGAGTGGCCTGCCACAATTGTGTAGCAGAAAGATCACATTTTCTGTATGTAGCTAATACTTGTAGGAAGTGCCCCACACCATGTTAAGAGCTTTATTCTCACTGATCCACAAAATCCTCACAACTACTCTATGTATTAGATACTATTATTAACACTTTTTGTTTGTTTGTTTGTTTGTTTTGCTTTTTGGCAGGACCAGGGTTCAAACTCACGACCTTGCAAGGCAGGCACTTGTGCCACGGAGCTATCTCCCTGGCCCCCCTACTATTTTTAGAAGGAGAAAGAAGTAACTCGCCTAAGTCACACAGCTACCTGTGAAACCAGGATTCCAACCCAGCAGGCTTGATCCAAAACCATCACTTTTTCCCCAAGTAAAAAGACTACAAAAACTATCATCAAGTTACAGAATGGGTAATGGGTATGCTCCCTTTACAAAGACTGATGTACACAGAATTAATATTTTCCTCCCTACTCTCTACCTGACAGATTAAAATTAGAGTTAATTTCTCACTCTCACAGAAAGGCAGTATCCCACCCTTTAGTTCAACGCCCGTTTGTCTTTCAGTACTGTCATCACAAAACTACTTAATTTCTCCCCAATTTAGCCTAGTCCTTGGCTCCTCAACCTTTATTATATGTAAGCATAAAAGCATCTTCCTTACTATTGTAATTATTGTCCTCACCAGAATGTTCAAAGGGTCTACTGTGTCTGCCACTTAGCTCCAGTACCCAGTGTCCAGCATTAGGTGTTCAATAAATATTTGTCGACTGGGGCCCGGCAGGATGGCTCAGTGGTCTAAAGCGCCTGCTTAGGAAAGCTTGGGCAGCTGCAGGGACCACAGGTTCGATCCCTGGTACCACATGCTGTGCCAGCCCTGCCCTCGGGGCAGGCTGAGCCAGCCATGGAAATAAACAAACAAAAGTTCTGAAACAAGAAAAAAATAAAAATAAAAAAATATTTGTCGACTGATCTAACCACCTGACCCATCCAGCCAGCGACAGCTAAAAGTGAAAAAGTGTATTAAAAGCAAAACTAAAGCCAGGCATGGTGGCGCACGCCTGTAATCCCAGCACTCGGGAGGCTGAGGCAGGTGGATCAGTGCGAGTTCGAGACCACCCTGGGCTACAAAAGTGAGCTCAAGGCCAGCCTCAACTGCACAGTGAGACCTTGTCTCAAAATGACAAAAAAAAAAAAAAAAAAAAAAAAAAAAAAAAAAAAAAAAAAAAAAAAAAAAAAAGCAAAACTAGTGCTAGAAAGTGCTACCCCAGAAGGCAGACAGTAAGTTCAAAGTGGCGTAAAAATTACAACAGTCTGAGAAATGACTATACTCAGGAAATTATGATACTCCCCAGCACAGCAAGTACAGGAAAAACTATTTAATCATTTAGCCAACTTAATTTCAGCATTTGTTTTATAAGAATAAGCTGCTAAATAAAAAAAAGAACAAATTGCTGATGCCACTAACATCAAAACCAACAATTTCAGTAATGCTATAAACTGGTTAAAATTCTTTTTATTTTGATAATTCACAGAGTTCAAGGGGGACTGCAGGTGTTTGCGAGTCATTACAAAATTAAGTTGCATTTAAAACGAGTTTTACTGCACCACCCCAATGCTGGAGCTGTCTCTTAAACAATCAAGGAGAGGAGGAAAACGTGGGTTTTACAATTATTTTAATACAATTCACGCTAGTGTCAGAGTCAAAATGGACTTTAAGATTCTTCCCTTTTCACTTCCTAAATGGGAGAACGATTTAAAAGGTCAATCGTTACTTTTTTTTTTTCCCACACCAGATAATTGTCCAACACCTCGAAAGTACGTTAAGAGGTTCTTAGGACTATGACTGGCAAAATACTTTCGTGTGAATTCTAACATCAAGTAAAATAAGGCAAAATCTGACTTCATTCCATCGAGCTGAGGACAGAAACTGATCATCTTTCTCAGATTACTGCTTCTGTTGATATCTTGAAAAGCGCTGTGAGCAAACACGCCGCAGATTCCCACTCCAAGCACGAAGAGCCTCCGATTGTTCCACACATCAATGGATTAGTCAACGCGGACGACTCGCTTTTCCCCTCTAATTTGCTTAATTATTATTCACACAAATCTTCAAGTTTACTCTGTTATGAGTAAATAGAATCTTCTGTTTCTTCTCATGCAGGCAGACCTTTACCACATACATACCTAGTACTGCTTCAATCACAACCTAAAGTGTGTCTGTCCCTTAATATCACACATCTTAGTAACTCAATGCAAATATGGAAAAAGATAGTCAAGCTGCGTAAAGAAACAGGATTTTGGAAAGCTGTTAAATGCATATTTTGTACCCATAGTGGGCACTTAAGACTGAAAGATCTGAAAGCAAAAAGCCGGTGAAAAGAAGGGGAAGACCCCGCCCCAGTAAGCTCGATGCCGATTGAAACAGTAACTTGGGTCTGTCCTTTGGAATGGGAATCACTGAAACAAAGGCGTATATTATGGAAAGCAAGATGTCTGGAGGAAAAAGGAAAAAAAAAAAAAAAAAAAAAAAAGGCATGCAGCTACAAAGACCGCACACAATCCTCCCACAAATCTTACCTATGGTGGAAATAAAGGTGGTATTGAAGGCATCATCCGAAAAACGAAAAAGGACACAGGTCTTCCCTACTCCCGAGTCCCCGATCAGGAGCAGCTTGAAAAGCAGGTCGTACGTCTTCTTCGCCATTGGGAGGAGCGGCTCAGGCTCTCGCCGCCGGCGGCCACAAGGGATCGGTCCCTAGCACTACGGCCAACTCCTCACCCAGGCGTTCTCGGGCCGGAGGACTGAGGAAGCGTGGGAAAAACGAGGGTTCGAGAGGGTGCGGACAACCTACAAATGGCCTCGTCGAGGAAGCCCA
This sequence comes from Myocastor coypus, assembly GCA_004027025.1. Classification (NCBI taxonomy): domain Eukaryota; kingdom Metazoa; phylum Chordata; class Mammalia; order Rodentia; family Myocastoridae; genus Myocastor; species Myocastor coypus. The sequence continues at coordinate 14,244 of PVJA010035349.1, forward strand.
GACAGCAGTAGCACCCGGTGCCTTCAAGGACGGCGACGGCAGCTCCGCAGCCTCTCCCAGCCGCTCCACCCGGTTCCGGGGAGTCGGTCGGGACAAAATGGCCTCCCCTCCCCCTCAGGGCTGCTCGGCCAGGACGCTCCCACGGGCGAGCAAGCAGGTTTTGCTGTCAAGGGAGCGCGGCGTGCTCAAGAACAGCCTCTCCCGAGCAGAAACTCCGCGTTAGGATGCGGCGCGGGCAGCGAAGGACGACCGCGAGCCGACGAGCCCAGCTACATAGCCTCGGGAAGCCGAGCCGCCCCGGCCAGAGCCACCTTTTTCCCCGTGCCCTCTCACGCCGGCGTGCGCGCTGCCTGAGACGCACGCAAGGACGTACGCCCGCCCTTCCCTCGCGCCCTCACCCTGCCGTCCGCCTCTGCGCACGCGCGCAGGAGGGTGTGAGGGACACGCGTGGGCGGAGACAGGCGCGCCAGGCTGGAGCGGGAGGCCCCGCCACGAGGGGCGAGGGGCGGGGCCGGAGAGGGCGAGGCCGCGGGCGCGCTCCCTGTGGCTGCCGGATAGGGTGTTTGACGCTGCAAGCACGCCCCGCGGGAGGCACTGCCTAGTGACTGCGCAGGCGCAGTAACCTGCCTAGTCCCGGGTCTCGCCTTACACATCCCTGAGTTCCTAGGGTCGCCCCACTGACAGTTTGGGGAATCCTCTGCTCCGGTTTGTCGGGGGTGTGGCGCTGAGGATGTTGGCGCAGCGACAGGCGTTGTTGGTCTTGTGTTGCAGTAAGTGTCGCCCATAGTTGAGAGAAAAGTAGCGCCCTGGATGGACCATTGAATAACCTCTACACAAACAAAAGGCCTCGCAGAGTGCCCTCCCTCGGGGACCAGCTGTGACAGGAGAAAACGACGCTCCATCCCTGCTTCCTTAAGGAGGAAAAGTTGGCGTTCGAAATGGAATAGCTGGCCCCTCTGCCCGCGTTGGGATGTTGTAATCAACCTTTGGGGTGAGACGAGAGGAGCTGAGGAACACCTTAGCGCAAATGGACTGGTAAATGGATGTTTAGCTGATGTGTGCCCTGATGATGAACCGCGGGCCTGTGTGGACCTCAGAAGCTGGGAGAGCCTGAGAGGTCCCTACAGAGGAGGCGGGGCCTGCCTGAGGCCAAAGTGGGTCTCCTAGTCGAAAATCAAGTGGTACAAAGAGCTGGGGAGATATCTCAGTAGAATATGTGCTTGCCTGGTAAATGCAATGGCCTGAGTTCAATCCCCAATTCTGCCAGAAAAAAAAAAGAAAAATCAAGTGGTGCAACCTGCCCAAATCCAGCCTTGCATCCTCCCTGCATTTTCTGTTTACTCACTTCCTTTTCCCATGACACCTCCCCTTTTCTCTTCTTTCCTTTGTATCTGAAACATTCAAGCTCTTGGCCTACCTACTGTCCTCAGTGTGCTCCATCCTTCCTGCACACCTAGAACATGATAAAATAGTTGAGCCACTAAGCCAGGTCAGCCTCACAAAGAAAACAGTTTGACATCTGAAAAGCAAGGAACAGAGACATAGAGAAACATAAAAGCTATATTTGTACAACCTCACCTTCACCAGAGCATGTATTTGATATGTAATTAAAATGAGGCTTTGAGGCAGTTCTGGCCATCCTGGTTCAGTTTCATGAGCTCTTTAAAGACTTATCTTAAATTCTTCCCCAAGCATTCTGAAAGTTTCCTTACTGAAGATACTTGTTTTCTCTAATATGCATCCCGTTTCAGTTGAATTCTCTGATTGCTCTTCTTAGCCTTAGTACTTAAACCTTGCTACCTTTCATCTGACAATAAAATCAACAATTCTAAAACAGGATATCTGTACAAATCATAAAGTGTACTGTGGCCAATACTTGATAGATTTGTCAACTCACAGTCTTAACCATGACCACCTCAAGAAAATATTCAGTGTTAGCTAGATTATTCCAGAACAAATTCAGTTAGCCTAAGCACCCATGTTGTAAAGTATCTTGAAAGTAATGTATATATGAAAATAATATATGCATATATATTGTCTCAGTTATTCTGCTCTCATTACTTGGACAAATACCCGACACCCAAAATGAAGGAAGAAAAGGTTTGTTTAGCTCACAGTTACTGGAGGTTTCAGTCCATATTTGGCTGGCTCAGGGCTGAGTGGAACAGGGCAGAGAGCATCCAGTTCATGGTGGCAGGACAGCAACAGTCACAGCAGAGGCAACTGACCAACCAGGGCAACAAAGAGCAACAGAGAGCAAGTATGTTTCTTTGTCTCTTATAATACATTCAGGCTCTCTACCTCAGGATATCTGCTTCAGACCACATCTATAATCTCAGCAGTACTAAAATCCACAACTCCAGCAGTACTAAAATAAATAATCCCAGTGGATCATGAGTTAGCCTCAAATTCTAGAAGTCCCCACCCCATGACTGAATGAGGCTTTGGGGGGGACAACTAGACACAAACCATAACATGTATGTATGCAGAAAGCTTAATTTAGGGAATGATTAATATTATATAAACTTGGAGAGTAATGGGCAGCTACATTTTTTTCTATTTTCTATAATAGGAGTTGAAGGATAAGGTTTTTTAACTTCTTGGGGCCTGGCATGATGGCTCAGTGGTCTAAAGTGCCTGCTTAGGAAAGCTTAGGTGGCTGCAGGGACCGCGGTTCGATCCCCGGCACCACATGCTGTGCCAGCCCTGCCCTCAGGGCAGGCTAAGCCAGCCATAAAAATGAATAAACAAACAAACAAAAGTTCTGAAACAAGAAAGAAATAAAATAAAATTTTAAAAAACAACAAAAAAATCCTTTAAAAATTTTTTTAACTTCTTTTTGTGTAATATTTCCAACCATCTTATTAATTAAAAACTTCACCCAGAGGCTGGGGAGATAGCTCCATGGCACAAGTGTAACGTCGTGAGTTTGAACCCTGGTCCTGCAAAAAAATAAATAAATAAAAATAAAAACTTCACCCATAGACCCATATTCTGAAACTTTGGGAATTTTCTTTTTTTTTTTTTTTTAAGAGGAAAATTTATTGGGGAAAATGAATGGGGAATAGGAATAGCTCCTAAGAAAGAGAAGGGGTCCTGAATAGATTAGAACTTAAACTTTAGGAATTACTCAGTCTTTTTTTTTTTTTTTTTTTAGCTGTTTGCTTTCCCTTTTGAAACAGGGTTTCATTATGCAGTTGAGGCTGGCCTTGAACTCATCTTGTAGACCAGGTGGGCCTCAAACTCACAGCGACCCACTCATGTCAGCCTCCTGAGTGCTGGGATTATAGGATCAAGATCATAGAATTTTACAATTGAATATTTGAAATAATAATTGAGCTTGTGGGGCTGGGGAGATAGCTCCGAGGCACAAGTGCCTGCTGGGCAAGTGCAAGGTCGTGAGTTTGAACCCTGGTCCCACAAAAAAAAAAATAATAATAATAATTGAGCTTGTGTATATAGTTCACAGATAATTTGGGCTCAAAGAAACTAGGGACTTGATAGAGGTTAATAGATAGCCCAACTTAACAGGCATGGGAAATGGGGAAAATCTTCATATAATGTCATACAGCATGAAGGTAAGAAATGGGTAGGTCAGCAAACTCTTAGTATTTCAATTCCTTGAAGTTAAAAGTTTGGCCAGAATGAGGCCTAAGTATAATCATAGGTGCTGTTGATTCCAGTGGAAGTGGTCCAGGCAAGGAAGACCTCTGACCTAGAAAAAAGAATAAAGTGAGGATCTGCATAGGCCTAAGGAGAAACTTAAGAGTTATGAAATAATATTTTATGAAACTGGAGACAGTGAAAGCCCAGACCATACCTGTAATCCTGGCACTCAAGAGGCTCTCAGAAGGATTATGAGTTTGGGGAAGTCTGGACTATATAGTGAATTCAAAGCCAATCTTGATTACATAGCAAGATCTTTCTCAAAAAACAGTGACAATGAAAAAGTGAATACAATGAAAAGAATTTCAGTCCTCTTGGAAGGGTACAGTTTATGCCTGGCATAACCAAAGCCCTTAGTTCCATCTTCAGCAGTGCAAAAGGCTAAAGCTGGATGCCTTAGTTATCCTTCTGTCATTGCTGTTACAAATACCTGACACCCAAAACAAAGGAAGGAAAGGTTTATTTAGCTCACAGTTTGTCTTAGTTACTTTTTACTCGTTGCCGGGACAAATGCCTGACACCCAAAATGAAAGAAGGAAAGGTTTATTTAGCTCACAGTTGCTGGAGGTTTCAGTCCATACTCGGCTGGCTCTAAGGCAGAGAGGCACTTGGCAGAAAGCAGCAGTTCATGGCGGCAGAGCAGCAACAATGGCGACAGGGGCAAACAATGAACCAGAGTAGCAGAGCAATAGTGCTAGTCTGTCTCTCTGTCTCTCTTTAAATTACATCAGGCTCTCTGCCTTAGCCTATCTGCCTCAGGCCATACCTATAATTCCCAGCAGTACTCAGACCAATAATCTCATCAGTACTAAAACACACAATCGCAGTGACTCATGAGTCAAGTCTCAGTCTATAGAAATCCCCACCCCATGATTGCATGAGGCTTTGCGGGGACAACTAGACATAAACCATAACAGTTACAGCAGGTTTCAGTCCACACTCCACTGGATCCAAGGCAAAGAGGCTCATGGCAGAGGCCAGCAGTACTAAGACCTATTATCCCATCCATAATAAAACCCATAATTCCAGTTGATCATGAGTCAGTCTCAAACTCTAGACATCCCTGCCCCATGATTGCATGACATTTTAGTCCATCTCTAAGAGTTAGCAAAGTCCCAACAGTTTCAGCATTGCTGAAAACTCCAAGTCCCAAGTCTCCTCCAAGATCCAAGGCAAACTCTTATCTGTGAGCCCCGATACAAAAGAAAAGTTATAGGGGCCCGGCAGGATGGCTCAGTGGTCTAAAGCGCCTACTTAGGAAAGCTTAGGCAGCTGCAGGGACTGTGGTTCTATCCCTGGCACCACATGCTGCGCAGCCCTGCCCTCAGGGCGGGCTGAACCGGCCATAAAAATAAATAAATAAACAAGCAAAAGCTCTGAAACAAGAAAAAAAAAGAAAAGTTATACACATCCAACATGCAAAGGCATAAGGTAAACATTACCATACCAAAAGTTGCAAACAACAGGAGAATACAAAACACTAGGACCAACACAAGTCCAAATCCAGCAGGGCAAACATCAAAGCCCATAGTTCCAGCTGGAACATCTGAAGAAGTCTGAGTTGTGAGCTCCAAAGGCCTTACATGGCTCTGCCCTTATGGCACTCTTGGTGGTAACTCCCATGGCTTCTCTCAGACTGGCTTTTCTCCCTCCTTGCAGTTTCCCTTAAATAATCTACATTTCTAGCTTTTCAAAACTTCTGGGGGGGGGGGGTGCTGGGGAGATAGCTCAGAGGCACAAGTGCCTGCCTGGCAAGTGCAAGGTCATGAGTTTGAACCCCGGTCCCGCAAAAAAACAAACAAACAAACAAAAAAAAACTTCTGGGGTTTCCACTGAATTGGCTTCTCACCCACAGCTTTACACACTGCCCTCTCAGGGCATGCTGCCTGGCTTCCCAAGCCTTCTAAAATCGAGATGAAAGCCTTCTTAACCTCAGAACTCCTGCGTGGATAATGTCAAGGCCTGCTGCCAGATGGGGCAACAGCCATTCTTCTTTCTCTCTTGGTTGTAGGGCTTGAGTGCCTGGATTGGTGAACTCTGACCCTGATTCTGAAGAATAAATTCTCCATGCTGGTGCCATTTTGGAACCTGGTATGGCTGCTGCCACCAATTTGGAACTTAGGGATCTGTGGCTTTCTTCTCAAGGCAAAATCTCTCTCCTTGCAATTCTGAAGCTGCAAAGGGTGGAGAGCTGCCACCTCCTGTGATACCCTCAGGCTATCTTTTCAGTTCTCTGGTTCATTCCCAGCAAGGTAGATCCTTTCAGCTCTATCTTTGCACTCCACGGCTTTATTACAGCTTGTTTTCTGGCCAAGCTCACAACATTTTAAATCATCCTGCTTGGCTCTTTGCTCTCAATTTTCAACATAAATCTGGCTAAAAGCCCCCAATAACAACCATGCCACTACCCCAGTAGCTTGCTGCTTTGAAATATCTTTTGAAAAATCAATCTATCCGCTATGCTTAATCTCAGTCTTAGGCAAAGTCTCTGGGCAGGAGCAATATTCTGACAGACTTTCAGCCAAGTCATAGCACAAATCATCTGGAGTCCAACAACCAATATAGTCATCCTTCCAGCAGAAACTTCCACAAACTGGTCTTCACAATCAGGCCTTCTGTCAGTCTTCTGGTCTGAGCTCTGACCAGAATCTCCCAAACAGAAGCTATTCCAGCTCTTTACAAGTAGGCGACCTCTCCAAACCTTTCCTATCTCTTCCCATAAGCCATTCTTTATAGGCAAGCTTCCAGACAGTCTTCTTTTCTGAGCTCTAACCAGAATCTCCCCTACAGAACAGCTAAAATCTTTTCAGCTCTTCACAAGTAGATGACCTCTTTGAAACTTCCTTATCTCTTCCCATAAGCAATTTCGAAAACCTTGAAAGCCACATGGTCAGGTTAGTCACAGCCGACCATACTTCTCTGGTACCAAATTCTATCTTAGCTACTCTTCTCTTGTTGCTGGGACAAATACCTGACACTCAAAATGAAGGAAGGAAAAATGGGTATTTTTTTTTTTTTTAGAATTTTTATTTTATTTTATCTTATTTCTTGTTTCAGAACTTTTGTTTGTTTATTTATTTATTTTTGTGGTCAGCTCAGCCTGCCCTGAGGGCAGGGCTGGCACAGCATGTGGTGCCAGGGATCGAACCACAGTCCCTGCAGCCACCTAAGCTTTCCTAAGCAGGCGCTTTAGACCACTGAGCCATCCTGCCAGGCCCCAGGAAAAGTTTATTTAGCTCACAGTTACTGGAGCAATAAGAAAAGAGTAAGACAATGGACATGGTAGCATTCCTATAATCCCAGCTTTTAAGAGGCTGAGGAAAGAAGTTCAAGTCTGAACCCAGCATGGCATACCTAGTGAGTTCAAGGCAAGTGCAAACTACATAGCAAGTTCATTTCTAAAAATACATATAGGAGCTAGGGAGATAGCTCAGTAGTCTAAGTGTATGCCTGGCAAGCACAAGGACCTGGGTTCGATCCCCAATACTGCATGCCATGCCATGTCACACCCTGGGTATACAGTGCTAGCCACAAAAACCAGGTGTGGCGATGCACACCTTTAATCCCAGGACTGTGGAGGCTGAGACAGGAGGATCACTATGAGTCTAAGCTGCATACTGAGACCCTGTAATAAATATAATATTTCTTATATATTTACATATATATACATATATATATATGATAAAAGACAATTCCAATCTTGTACTCATTTACATTTTATGCCTTTTACAGAATTGCTCTATAATGACTCTATTCAGAATATTTGCAAAGCTAAGTAAGAAAGAAAGTAGGTTTATTTAGATAGTTATGCTATTAATTAACCTATCATGTCTATCATTCTCTAAAAAAAAGTGCTGCAGAGCAGCCTTCCGCTTAAGACTTTGACTTAAGCTTTCATGACCTGGCTTTACAACCTACAAGAAAATTCTGCCTCAAAATACAGTGACAAAAAGATGCTAATTTGGAATCCTCTTCACCATTGTTTCCAAGTATTATTGTTTAGTCTCTGTGCCTGATTTCTTGTTCATTTC
>PVJA010035350.1:0-21905 GCA_004027025.1 Myocastor coypus
CGCCTCTTCACTTTCAGATATAAATGTGGCAAGTGGTAGGCACCTCCCCACGATTAAGGTAATTTGTGTGTGTGTGTGTGTGTGTGTGTGTGTGTGTGTGTGTGTGTGTGTGAAACTGGGGATTGAACTCAGGTCCTTGCGCTTGCCAGGCAAGTGCTTATTCTACTGAGCTATCTCCCCAGCCCCAATGTCATCATTATGTAATGGTAAAAATACAAGCATTTAAAAAGTGTTTAGGATGCGGGGGAGATAGCTCCATGGCACAAGTACCTTGACTGGCAAGTGTAAGGTCGTGAGTTCAAAACCTGGTCCTCCCATAAATAAATAAATAAATAAATAAATAAATAAATAAATAAATAAATAAATAAATAAATAAATAATTGCTTAGATGGCTGGGGAGATAGCTCAGCAGCATAAGTGCCTGTGTGGCAAGTACAAGGTCCTGAGTTTGACCTGCATATCAAAAAATAAAATGCTTAGGTAGGCATGCAGTAGCAGGCCTGAAGGAAAAAGAGCAGGATACCATGTGTTGCCATTAAACAAAATTGTCAGCAGCTGGGTATGGCAACCCACACCTGTAATCCCAGCACCGGGGAGGCTGAAGCAGGGCTCTGGAGAGTTGGAGTCCAACCTAGGCTGTGTAGCATATTCAAAAACCTAGCCTGGACTATGTAGTGAGACCTTGTCTCAAAAAAGAAAAAATCGGGCCTGGCAGGATGGCTCAGTGGTCTAGGGCGCCTGCTTGGGAAAGCTTGGGCGGCTACAGGGACCGCGGGTTCGATCCCCCGGCACCACGTGCTGCGCCAGCCCTGCCCTCGGGGCGGGCTGAGCCGGCCATAAAAGTGAGTGAATAAACAAATAAAGATTCTGAAACAAGAAAAAAATAAATTTAAAAAAAAAATATTTCATAGATTTCTATGACTAAGGTCCCTGAGGAAATGCTATCCAAAAAAGACAATTTCAAACTAACTACTAAGTAAAATGCCAACGACCATCACAATTACCCTAGTTTCCTGAAACCCAAGATTGACTTTGGTGTGTATAAAAAGGCGTTCAAGGGGCCAGGGAGCTATCTGTGCAGAGGCTTTCATGGCACCGCCTGTCTCCTTTTCACTTTAGGGTGTCTAACTCCAGAGCAGATTCAGAACTTTCCATGGCTTAAAGCTTTTATAAGTACCCATGGAGCCCTCCAAAATTAAATACTTTATATTAATGTTTATATAGAAAGAATAAATGGGACACACCCAATTATGTAGACCTAGAGATTTAAGTCTCTATCTTCTGAAACCTTTGTAGGCAATTAGCCAAGAATGTGTCCCTAAAAATACTTCCTGGACACGTGAGAAGCCATGGTTTCAATCCCCAGTGCTGAGAAACAAGGAAGTACCCACTGGAGCTTGGAGTGTGGCTCAGTGGTATTAGCGTGATATGCCTACCTGTACAGATAGATGGGAGGCCCTGGGTTTACTCTCTAGCACACTCACAAAAAAGAAAAGTAGCTTTAAAAGGCAGGGATGTAGCTCAGTAGAACAGCCCTTACTGGAATATGCAAATTCCTGGGTTCAGCCCTGCAAAGGAAGAAAAATATATGTATATATGTAATGTATATAATATATATACATATATATATATATATATATATTATGTTGAAAGCTGGTTTCAGTTACAACACTGATTATAAATCTGCTCAGTAGCTTTACAAATTCTTAGAGTCGGCAAACAAGATTTTTAAGATTACCCTTTCCTTCATGATAAATCTGCCTCTAAGAATGGCTATTCAGAAGTATGAAATAATTGTTCATTTACTGATTTTTTTTTTGACATGGAGTCTCACTGGGTAATGAAGCTGGTCTTGGACTCATTTATGCAGCCTAGGCTCCCCTCAAACTCACAGCAATCCTCCTGTCTTAGCCTCCTGAGCACTGGGATTACAGATACAGCACCATGCCTTACCTTTGAATATTTTTGCTGCTGAATTTTTTTTCTTGTTTCAGAACTTTTTGTTTATTTATTTTTATGGCCGGCTCAGCCTGCCCTCAGGGCATGGCTGGTGCAGCATGTGGTGCCAGGGATCAAACCATAGTCCCTGCAGCCACCTGCAGGCACTTTAAACCACTGAGCCATCCTGCTAGGCCCCATTTGCTGCTGAATTTTGAACATTCTTTTTTTTTTTTTTTGGTCTTTTTGAGACAGGGTCTTGCTATGCAGTTCAGGTTGACCTTGAGCTGACTTTTGTAGCCCAGGCTGGTCTTGAACTCTCACCAATCCTCCTGCCTCTGCCTCCCAAGTGCTGGGATTACAGGCATGAGCCACCATGCCCAGCCTGAACATTCTTTTCATATTGTAGATACTAGATGTCTTTCAAATATGTGGTTTTAAAATACTTTCTCCATTTTGCAGTTTGTTTTCTCCTCTGTTAATAATCTTTCACAGAATAAGTATTTTTAATTTGGATGAAGTAGTTCATCAATTTTTCCTTTTCTATGATTTGTGATTTCGGTAAGAAATCTAAAAATATTTTGTTCAACCTTTGATTCTAAAGAGTTTCTCCTAAAATTTTTATATTTTTGCTGGGCATGGTGGTGCACACTTGTAATCCCAGCACTTGGGAGGCTGAGGCAGGAGAATCGATGTGAGTTTGAGAACTGCTTGGGCTACAAAAGTGAGTTCAGGGGGCTGGGGAGATAGCTCAGGGGCACAAGTGCCTGCCTGGCAAGTGTGAGGTCCTGAGTTTAATCCCCAGTTCCAAAAAAAAAAAAAAGTAAGTGTAAGGCCAGCCTGAATTGCATAGCAAAACCCTGTCTCAAAAAGAAAAAAAATAATAATAAAATAAAAAATAAAATAAATAAAATTTAAACTATATATATATATATATATATATATATATGTATACATGTATATATTTTATGTCTTACTTTTAAAAGCCATGATTCATGAGTTTTTGTATAGTGTGTGAGATTTAAGTTGAGATTCTGTTTTGCTTGTTCAGTTGCTCTCATAGTATTTGTTGAAAACATACTGTCTTTAAACATGAATGACTGGCCGGGCATAGTGGCGCACACCTGTAATCCCAGCACTCAGAAGGCTGAGGTAGGAGGATCAGTGTGAGTCTGAGACCAGCTTGGGCTACAAAAGTGAGCTGAAGGCCAGCCTGAGCTGCATAACAAGACCCTGTCTCAAAAAGACAATAAATAAATAAATAGATAAGTTGATTAAGTAATTCAATTGCTTTTGTATCACTGTCAAAATTAGGCCAAGTATGGTGACAAACACCTTTAACCTGAGCTCTCTGAAAGACTGAGGCAGGAGAATTGCAAGTGTTAACCCAACTGTCTTAGTTACTTTTTACTCATTGCTGGGACAAATACTCGACACTCAAAATGAAGGAAGGAAAGGTTTATTTATTTATTTATTTATTTTCTTGTTTCAGAACCTTTGTTTATTCACTCATTTCTATGGCCGACTCAGCCCACCCTGAGGTCAGGGCTGGCGCAGCATGTGGTGCTGGGGATCGAACCGTGGTCCCTGAAGCCGCCCAAGCTTTCCTAAGCAGGCGCTTTTAGACCACTGAGCCATCCCGCCAGGCCCCAGGAAAGGTTTATTTAGCTCACAGTTACTGGAGATATTCGACTGGCCCAAGGCTGAGTGGAACGGGGCAGAGAGCATTCAGTGCATGGCAGTGGAACAGCAACAAAATGGTGACAGAGGCAGCCAACCAAACAGGGCAGCAGAGAACAACAGCTCTAGTCTGTCTCTCTGTCTCTCTTTATATTCCTATCAGGCTCTCTGCCTTAGGATATCTGCCCTAGACCACACCCATAATCCCAGCCCTACTCAAACCAATAATCCCATCAGTACTAAAACACATAATCCCAGTGACTCATGAGTCAAGTCTCAATCTATAGAAGTCCCCACCCAATGACTACATGAGGCTTTGGGGGGTTAACTAGACATAAGCCATAACACCAACCTAGGCAGTTTATTGACTTAGCAAGAACCTGTCTCAAAAAAAAAAGAACCTGTCTCAAAAATCAAGTCAATAAATAAATTAAATAAATAAATAAATAAATAGCTGGACACAGTGGCACACACTATAATCCCGGCACTAAGCAGGCTGAGGCAGGAAGATCACCACCACAAGTCTAAAGTTAATATAGGCTACATAGTGAACTCAAGGACAGCCTGAACTACATAAGGAGATCCTGTCTCAAAAAAACAAAAAATAAATAAACTGGATGCGGTGCACACACCTGTAACCCCAGAGCTGGGGAGGCTGAAACAGATTTACTATGAGTCTGAGCTGTGTAGGGAGACCCTGTACCTACTACACAAACATTAAAAATAATGAAAACAAACAAACAAAGGATGAGTGTATATAGCTCGTTGGGAAGGTTCTGGATTCAATCCCTAGTACTCTCTTGAGCCACTCAACTAAATAAAAGGAATACACATTTTTCCTTTGTGAGCATTATAACCAATTATTTATGAATATGTAATTATATCCTAGTTCTGCATGGAGAAAAGAGCTATATTAATTAAACTTAGATTGGACTATTAGAAAATGAAAATAACACGAGTTTATAAAAGATTTACTTCTCTGCATCAGAGACAAGACACTGGGCAAGCAATGTGACTTGCCAGTGGTGTCAGGGGTCCAACAGCGGTTTGTTGCTCCTTCACTGTTTCTGGCTCCAAGATGTCCCCCAGAAGGCTCATGTGCTCAGGTGGGGCTTTTGGAAGTGGCTGGATGACAGGGTGCTAACGTCATCAGTGAGCTAATACATAGTTGAGCTCATATCTGAAGGGGTAATTGGGAAGTATGGCCTCCCAGTTTTTTCCCCCCTTCAGAACTGGGGGTTTAACTCAGGACTGTGCACTTACCAGGCAGTTACTTGTGCCCCTGAGCTACCTCCCTGGCCACTTTTTTTTTTTTTTTTCGGGGATAAAAATAGAGTTTATTTACAAGTAATAACATTTTAGAAAAGATCCATCCCTGGCCCTTAAAAACCTTCTCATTATTCCAAGTCCCACTCATTACAGATCTGGGGAAGGTAGGGTGTGAGCTGCTACTGAGGGCTGCTTGTTGCCCCTTGCCCTGGGATCCAGGACCCATCCATCCTGCCACCCTCTAGGCAGCTGTGCCCTCGGGTGGAAGGGCACCCGAGGGGTGGTGGGGTAGGCTCACACCAGGTCAGGCCCAGTCCAGGGTTTCAAGAGTAAGGGCCTCTGCTAAGCCAAGCCATCTGCTACAGGAACCAGAGCCTGCTCCCCCAGTGGTCCCTTCTAGATCCAGAGGCTGACAGGAAGACTGGCTGGGCCCAAGGATCCAGCCACTCACAGCCAGCCTTAAATCTGGTTATGATGGAGAAGTGACTAAGCTCTGAGATCAGATCAGGAGGCAGGGTAGAAAGAGGGTCCTGGGGCCAGCAAGATGGTTCAGCGGTCTAAAATGCCTGCCTAGGTAAGCTTAGGTGACCACCAATCCCTGGCACCACATGCTGAGCCAGCCCTATCCCCAGGGCAGGCTGAGCCGGCCATAATACAAAAAAAAGGGAAGAAAGAGAGTCCCATACTGTCCAAGCTCCAACTTCCTGGGCCAGCTCTGAGGACATGTCAGAGAAAGCACCAGTGAAGGTCCAGGTACTAGGCCAGGGTGTGGATAGGCATCACTGTCTCTAGGGGTCCGGCCACCATTGACCAGAGAGCTGAGAGGGACAGAAAGAAAGGCACTTTAGACCGCTCAGCTATCTCGCCAGCCCTATCTGCTGATAGAATAGACAAAAAGTCAACAAAGATATGGACGACTTGCAAACATTATTAACTACTTGACCAAACTAACTTCTGTCTTGTCTCTCTGCCTGTCTCTGTTCTATCTATCATCTATCTATCTCTCTATCTATCTATCTATCTATCTATCTATCTATCTTTTCTTCAGTGCTTAGGTAGAATCCAAGGTCTTATGATTATTAAGCCTTTACCACTGAGAACAGCTTTATCCCTAAGTGTTTTATTTTTTAATTTTTGGACAGGGTCTCACTGCATTGCCCAGACTGGCCGTAAATTTGCAGTCCTCTGCCTCAGCCCCTGAGTAGCTGGGATAATAGGCGTACACTGTCACGGTTAGCAAAAGAAGAAAAAAAGATGATGCTATAGGCAATTAAATTAGCTAGAAATATTATAGGCAGTCAGACAGGGCCAGGCCCTTGAGAACAATATGGAAGGCAATGTCACTCTGCAGCTTTGCAAGAGATGGACACCCCTGCCCAAGGTGGGCCCAACCTTGAGACAAAAGAGTAAACAAATGCAGCCACATATTTCCTTAAGGATGTGGATCAGGGATTGATACACATCTAAATGGGTATCAATCCCTTAAAAGAGCCTAAATGAGTCAGGAATCCAACCCTAACAGAAAGAACCCTTACTCTGTATTCATGCCTGCTTGCTCTGTGACTTGTTTCCCAATTTGATTCCGATATTACCTGAGCAATGATGCTTGTAATCTCATTGGTTGACCATAGTTTTGTCCCACCTAAGCGAGTTCCAATGGTTTTCACCTTAGGCCCACCATATCACATGGTTTTACCTTAGAAGACCCCTAAAAAGACAAGTTCCTGGGTAACCCACTAGGGTACCCTTTCTGTTCCCCTCTTGGACAGAAGCTTTCTTTCCCAATAAATATTCTATTTGAAACCTCTGTCTTGCCAGGCGTGGTGGCTCACGCCTGTAATCCCAGCACTCGGGAGGCTGAGGCAGGAGGATCGGTGCGAGTTCGAGACCAGCCTGGGCTACAAAAGTGAGCTCAAAGCCAGCCTGAACTGCACAGTGAGACCCTGTCTCAAAAAGGCAAAAAAAAAAAAAAAACCTCTGTCTTGTTCCTAAAATTCATTCTTCAGTTTTAGAGAACACCAACTTGTCCAAGTATTCGTCAGGTTGGGAGTTTCATTTTTGTTCCCCTGTATCTTTGAGTCAGGATCTCCCTATGCAGTTCAGGCTGGCCTTTAACTCACTTTTTAGCCCAGGCTGGCCCAAGACTCACAGTGACCCTCTCAAGTGCTGATATTACAGGTATGGGGCACCATGTCTAGCAAAAGGAAAATTTAAAAACCAAAAAGAAATGAAGAAAAAAAAGATAAAAGAAGAAAAAAGGACAAGTGAGATAGCTTAGCAGATTAAGTGCCTGCTTTGGCAAGAGCAGGAAAGGGAGTTGGATCCCAGTACCACATGCTGCCCTAGCACCGCCGCCCCCCGCCCCCTTATGCATCCCCAAGACAGGGAAAGACCCTGTATCAAATAAATAAAATTAAGAAAGAAAATTGACATTCAGCTGGTGGTGATGTGGCTCAGTGGTAGAGCACTGCTTAGCATGTACCCTAGGTTCAATCCCCAGAACCCTAAGAAAAAAAAAAGAGGAAAAATAAAATGGAGGAGGAGGAGCAAGAGAGAAAAATGAAGGAAGAGGAAGGGAAATAAAAGCAGGAGGAGAGAGATCTTTTGGCCACCCAGAAAGGATACATGATGCTAGACCTGTTAGCTCAGGCTTATAATCCCAGCACACAGGAGGCTGAGGCAGGAGGACCCATGCTGTGAGTTCAAGGCCTGCCTTAACCACATAGTGAAACCCTGTCTTACAAAAAAAAAAAAAAGAAGAAAAATAATTTGAAATACCACTGTATCATAAGACCAATTTAGACAGTATTGAGAGAATTAACAAACAAGCTGAATATTATAGTATTCAGACATTTATTTTAAACTTTTTTAGTACCACTCACTGATAAGAGTAAAAACTAAGTTGCTGCCAAACTAACTCGAATGCCTTTCTTCAACACATGTATATTCCAAAAATGCACCACAAGGTTTTAGGATGTAAACTCCCATTCCCTAGTTTTTCTGTTACAGTCTGGCAGCTTTGAACTTTGAAACCCTTTTTCAGTTCCCTCTGATGTTTCTTTTTTTTTTTTTTCTTTTTTTGTCTTTTTGAGACAGGGTCTCGCTATGCAGTTGTGGCTGGCCTTGAGCTCACTTTTGTAGCCCAGGCTGGTCTCGAACTCACACTGATCCTCCTGCCTCACCCTCCCGAGTGCTGGGATTACAGGCGTGAGCCACCACGCCTGGCTACCCTCTGATGCTTCTGACAGAATATCTTGTCCTTCTGGAATGGGAAACAATGTCAGGTATGCCGGTAAGGATGATAAAAATTCTTCTTCTATTACGATAGTTCCAGAAAAAAGGTTTAGGTGCTCCCAAGGAGGTCAAACATTTCCTTTGATAATTTACTTCCTGCTCTCATTGGGCATGGAGGTGCTCATCTGCAATCCCAGCACTTGGGAGACTGAGCGGGAGGACTGCTGTGAGTTCAAGTCCAGCCTGAACTACACAGTGAGACCTTGTCTCCAAAAACCAAAGAATAGGAACTGGGGAGATAGCTCCATGGCACAAGTGCCTGCCTGGCAAGTGCAAGGTCATGAGTGTGAACCCTGATTCCAGAAAAAAAAAAAAAAAAAAAAACAATTTTGAAAAATTTGTTTAATGCTCTCTTTGGTTGAGGGGGCTTGTGGGTTAGTTAGCTCAGTTGTTCAAGCGCCTGTTTGGGCAAACCTAAGTCAGGCACAGGGGACTGAAGTTCGATCCCCAGCTTCTCATGCCTGACCAGACCTACCCTGAAGGCAGCCTGAGCCAGCAAAAAAAAAAAAAAAAAAAGTTCTTCTCAGGGCTGGCAAGATGGCTCAGCAGTCTGGAGCACCTGCTTAGGCAACCACAGGGACTGTGGTTTGATCACTGGCACCACATGCTGTGCCAGCCACACCCCCAAGGCAGGCTGAGCCATAATAATAATAATTAATAATAATAATCAAAACAAAATAAATAACCCCCTTTAAAAAATTCTTCTCAACTTTTTTTTTTTTTTCAGGACTGGAAGTTTGAACTCATGACCTTACACATGCCAGGCAGGCATTTGTGCCATAGAGCTATCTCCCCAGACCTTCTTCTCAACTTCTAAAAACAAAAAATTGTTGTCTTAATGCTCTCTCTGGGCAAGGGGCTTCTTCACAGCTAGTACACCTTAAAACTCTCTGCCTTTACTCGAATTCAACAGCACTGCTTTCGCTGCTATTGCTGCAGAAACCACTTCAAGACCCAAGAGTTGATGAGAGACATATTCTCCATTCACAATATCTGCAAAACCCTGTAAATGTCACTGGAAATTCTGATGATAGACAATCATGAGCAAAATGACTACTACCAGAGCTGTTCTTTCATTTACAATTGTAGACTGGACTTGTAGTGATCCTGTTTTCAGCCTCCCAAGCGCTGGGATTTCAGGCCTGCGCCACCAGGACCAGTCCCGGGCCCTGTCTCAGTGCGTCTTGGGGGCGGGGCCAGCACGCTGGGGATCAAACCAGCCCCTTCCTGCTGTTGCGCTCTGCCTCCACAGGCACTTTTGTCTGTTAAGCCATCTGAGCCGTCCTTTTTTTGTGTGCTTTCTATTTCTTTCTGCCAAGGCGACAGAAAACATGAAAGCCTTTTCATCAGAGAGGTTAGCATAGATGTCAAGTTCCTTTTCCTGTTTCTTTCTTTCTTCCTCGTGTTTTTTGGCAGATGTACTTCTAGGTCTTCCTCTTGTTTGGTATGATCTGAGTGGCTGGTACTTGGAGATTTTCTGTTTTCGAAATCTTTATTTACTGTAGAATTTATCTTTGCTCTCCTAACTCTCTCTGTTACCCTGCTCTTGGCCTCATGCTTGTTTTCTGTAGAAGATGATTTCTCTGAGTGTTTCACATTTAGAAATCTTCTACTAAAAAATAATAACCACAGGACATGATTTACATGCAACAGGAACCTGTCAGTCGCCTTCAGGGCAGGATTTGGTGGCCATCTTCACTCTCGTGGCTCCGTCACAGGCTTGCTCCTCTCCACCAGCAGTGGCCAGTCGGGCCTCTGCTCATCCTGTCCCGCTCCCCGAGCCCGGTGGAAGGTGCTAAATTTTATTTTATTATTTCTTTATTGGATATAGGGTCTCACT
Source organism: Myocastor coypus (assembly GCA_004027025.1). NCBI lineage: Eukaryota > Metazoa > Chordata > Mammalia > Rodentia > Myocastoridae > Myocastor > Myocastor coypus. The sequence continues at coordinate 10,022 of PVJA010035350.1, forward strand.
ACACAGTTCAAACTCATAGTGATCCTCCTGTCTCAGCCTCCTCAGAGCTGGGATTATAGGCATGTGCCACCCTGTCTAGTTTCAGTGGCCCAAATGGGGTGCCTGAGGTTCCAAGGCCCACACAGTGAAACTGGAGATCTAACTTGGATCCTTGCACTTGCCAGGCAGGTGCTCAGACTATCGAGCTATCTTCCAGGTCCTCACAGAATTTTATATATTTATTTATATTTGCTTGTTTATTTATATGGTACAGGGCCTTGCAATGCAGCTGGCATGCCGTGCAGTACCAAGGATTGAATCTGGGTCCTTGGACTTGCCTGGCAGGCACTTAGACTGCTGAGTTATCTCTCGGGCCACCCTCCCTGCCACTAAACTTTATTTTTTTAATGTACCTGGTTATTGCAGGGTCTCATTACACAGCTCAGACTGGTGGTGATGCTCCTTGCTCTCAGCCTCCTCAGTGCTGGGATTACAGATGTGCTACACTACGCTGACTCAGCCAGCCCTGGTGGCAGGGATGGCACAGCATGTGGTGCCAAAAATCCAACCTCAGTCCCTGCTCTTGCCTAAACTTGCCTAAGCAGGCACTTTAGTCTGCTGAGCTATCTCACCAGCCCTCCCCTCACAGAATTTTATTTTTGTTTCCTATTTATTTTTTAGTGGTACCAGGGATTGAACTCAGGACCTTGGGCTTGCCTGGCAAGCACCTATTCCACTGAGCTATCCTCTCAGTCCCCCTTCATTGAATTTTAAAGTGCTTTTCCCAGTAGTTATTTGGTCCCTCTTAGTTCCAACAATGTAATAAAAGTACATTGTTGGTACAGAGCTCTCTGTAACCCCTGAAGCATCACATCATCATCTTCATTTTTTATTTTGCTCTTTGTTTTCTTTTTTCTTTTTTGAAACAGGGTCTCACTGAATAGTTCAGGCTGCCTGTTTTGTTTTATTTTGGTACCAGGGATCAAACTCAGAACCTTGCCCTTGCCAGGCAGAGGCTTATGTAGCTATCTCCTTGCCAACAATGTAGACTTACTACCAAAAATGTTAATGGAATGGAGATGGAATGTGTCCCCCCAACTCCCCAGCCTGCCGCAGGATATTGAACCCAGGGTCTTCATCCTTTTTTTTTTTTTTTTTTTTAACAAGTTCTCAATCTGGCTTTGAATGCACTATATGTTGCCCAAGCTGACCTCAAACTCATGGTGATCTTCCTCTCTCAGATTCTCATAGTGCTGTAATTATGAGTATGTACCTCCATGCCCAGATGGAAATTTCTCTTTATAGAAGTGTATCAACTCATTAATAAAATGAAGCTCTGGACCAGGGATGTATCAGTGGTAGAATACTTGTTAAGTAGCTGTGAGGCCCTGCATTCAATCCTCAGTACCACAACCTTAAGATGAAACAAAACAGAAAGTTCTGGAATTGAGTGCACCAATTTATAATCCCCAGAAAATTAATATATACAAGCAAAAAGCATTTATCCTTGAAAAAAAACTCACAGACCCAGCTAGACTCACATGCCTCTTATATAGTCTTGCCAAAGTGACCAACTCTGTGTGTGTATGCGTGTGTGTGTGTGTGTGTGTCCTAATAACGTATTCTTTTCTTTCTTTTTTTTTGATACCAGGCATTGAACTTAGGATCTAACCTCTAGATCCAACTGCCAGTCTGCAGGAAATAGTGAGGCCCAGGAAGACTTAGAAATGCATCATGCATGAGGTCCTGTATTCAACCACAGCATCAATCAACAAAACAAAAACAGGCATCAGAATATGAAATCAGAAGGGCTGCTCAAATAGCTCAGTGGATTAAAGCACCTGCAGGAAGGCACAGGGGAGCCAGACGTGGTGGCACATGCCTGTAATTCCAGCACTCAGGAGGCTGAGACAGGCAGATCGGTGCAAGTGAGACCAACCTGGGTTACAAAAGTGAGCTCAAGGTCAGCCTCAACTGCATAGCAAGACCCTGTCTCAAAAAGACAAAAAAAAAAAAAAAAAAGGCACAGGGGCCAGGGATGCTGAGACAGCAGTTGAGGCTGGGTGTAACTGAGACTGGGTGTGGTGGCCATGCCTGTAATCCCAGCTCTTGGGAGGCTATAAACAGATGGATCACTACAGCCCGATCTAGTAGTGAGACTCTGAACACCCTGTAGACCCTTCCCTAAAATAAAAGAAATAAAAATAAAATAAAAAGAATATGTAATCAGCAGAATACAGTTTGTGATATATCAGTAACAGTCCAGAATTTTCGACAAATTAAGCAATTAAGGGATGAAAGGGAAGCCTTATATATTAAAGACATTTAAAGATACAACAATTCCCTTGAAATGGGTGACTTAAAAAATATGTCCAGTGGGGCTGGGGAGATGATAGCTCCATGGCACAAGTGCCTGCCTGGCAAGTTCAAGGTCGTGAGTTTGAACCCCGGTCCTGGGGGTGGGGGATGTCCTGCAGGCAAAATTAACACTATAAAAAACACAGGAAGAACACCTTGGCATCAGGCAATGGGTACTTGTGAGTAGAAACAGGTCTACAACTGCAATAGAGTGTATAGATAGGACATCTGTATGTATGTGTTACTGTTCTTGGTACAATCAGCTCTGTTGGTTACAAGAATGGTTATGGCACTGGGATTTAGCTCAGTGGCACCTCACAGGAAGAGGGAGAGGAGGAGCAATAGGAGGGGGAAGAAGGGGAAGGGGACAAGGAAGAGGAGCAGGAGGAGGAAGTGACAGTTTTCTGGAGCTGCTGTCAGAGACCAGGCCATATAAATATTAAATTGTGAGGCCTCTGGCTGTGTTGGAAAAGCTCAGTCACAGGCTCTGAAGTCAAGATAACCCCACAGCTGAGGCTCTTGTTCCACAATACTGTCAACTTTAGAGATGGAACAGCCCTCTTCATTGGCAAAATTTGCTCCCTTTGTTCCTCAAAGCCCTGGTCATTTTGTGGGGTTTTGGCTCTAATGTGACCTCTTCCTGAACCTCCCAAATCTGTAAAAACCTAATAAATAACAGTGATCTGGAAGAGTCTTTGTCTTTACTCCCAAAGAGGTTTGACCTTCCTAGATTCCCCCAAATCTCTACTTAAGCCTTCACTGTAACTCTTTTAGGAGATTGGGGGCTAGTCCAAGTCTCCAATATCTGGGGGTAGTGGGGTGGTGACATACCTATACCCAACACTCTGGCAAGCTAGGGCAGAGGATCCCAAGTTTGAGCCAAACCCGGGCAACTTAACCATATAGCAAGATCCTGCTTAAAACATAAAGGCTGGGGAAGTAATTCAGTGTCAAAGCCCTGGGTTCAATCCCTTGTACTTATCTTCCCTCACCAAAAAAGATTAGCTTCAAATAATTTATTAAGCCTTACCTTTGTTTTCTGTGTTTTCCACATTTATGCTTTATTGTAAACTGCATACTAAAAGGAAGCATTATGAACAACTTTATACCAGTAAATTCAACAACTTAGAGAAGTGGACAGATTATTTGAAAAACACAACCAATTGAAACTAAAAATAAAATTAAAGTAAATACTGAAGGAATCTACTGCTACTGTTCTAGGCTATAGTTGTTACCAGAGACTTGTCATCAAAAATATCTCCATCATCAGGCCTGGTGGCTCACACCTGTAACCCACTCAGGAGGCTAAGGAAAGAAGATCACTGCAAGTTCAAGGCCAGCCTGGACTACAGAGTAAACTCAAGTCCTGTCTGAACTATATAGCAAGACTCTGTCTCAAAAGAAAAAGAAAAAGAAAAAAAAAGAACATTGAGCCGGGCGTGGTGGCTCACGCCTGTAATCCCAGCACTCGGGAGGCTGAGGCAGGAGGATCGGTGAGAGTTCGAGACCAGCCTGGGCTACAAAAGTGAGCTCAAGTCCAGCCTCAACTGCATAGCGAGACCCTGTCTCAAAAAGACAAAAAAAAAAAAAAAAAAAAAAAAAAAAAAAAAAAAAAAAAAAAAAAAAAAAAAAAAAAAAAAAAAAAAAAAAAAAAAAAAAAAAAAAAAAAAAAAAAAAAAAAAAAAAAAAAGAACATTGAGCACTATTAATAGTTGACAAAAAACAAAAACAAAGCTGACACACCAACTCACTACTTGGAAAATGGTATGCAAAGGAAAGATATAAATTTTTCTGGTATCAACTTTATTTCAGGGTAACTAAATGACCCTACAGGAGGTGAAAACAATTTCTGGGCAGAAATAAGCCCTAATAATGAAGACATAATATTATTAGAAAGTCACAAGCTGGGCATGGTGGTGCATGCCTGTAATCCCAGCACTCAGGAGGCTGAGGCAGGAGGATTGGTGCGAGTTTGAGACCAGCCTGGGCTACAAAAGTGAGCTCAAGGCCAGACTCAACTGCATAGCAAGACCCTGTCTCAAAAAGACAAAAAAAAAAAAAAAAAAAAAAAAAAAAAAAAAAAAAAAAAAAAAAAAAAAAAAAAAAAAAAAAAAAAAAAAAAAAAAGTCACAGGCAGGCATGGTGGCACATACCTGTAATCCTAATACTCAGGAGGCTGAGGCAGGAGGATAATGAGATCAGCCAGGGCTACAAAGAGAGCTCAAGGCCAGCATGAACTGCATAGCAAGATCCTGTCTCAAAAAGACAAGGAAAGAGAAAAAGAAAAAAGTCATAGTTTCATAATTCCTGGCAGACTAGCCAACTGATAAAAAATGACCTCTGGATGGGCCAGTGGGATAGCTCAGCAGTCTAAAACACCTGCATGGGCAAGCTTAAGCAAGGACTGCATTTGGATCCCTGGCACCACATGCTGTACCAGCTGTGTCCCCAAGACAAGATGAGCTGAGCCAGCCACAAAAAATAATAATAGTAAAATAAAATGAAAAAAAAAAACAATGATCCCTGGATGGTGGAACTGCCTGTGAGGCAGCAGGGAACACTGCGAAGCAGAGGTGGCCATCACCTGAGTGTGACCAAGATAGCAGGGGTGGGCTTCAGGAAAGGAGCACCTGCGCCATGCAGAATGAAGTGAAAAACAGCCGGGTGTGGTGGCACATGCCTGTAATCCCAGCACTTGGGAGGCTGTGGCAGGAGGATCAATGTGAGTTCGAGACCAGCCTGGGCTACAAAAGTGAGCTCAAGGCCAGTCAGAGCTGCATAGTGAGACCTTGTCTCAAGAAAAAAAAAAAGTGAAAAATAAAAATAAACCTTTAGTGGGTTAAATCATGGAAATATCAGAGCAGTTGATTATAGAAAATAGTTTACTATCAAAGCATACCATGTATATAGAAGCGCATAATTACAGATAAAGATGCACACATATCCAAGCACGCAGGGCTGACACAGTTGAGGCTATACCTATGGCAGGGAGAGGTACAAGAATAGGGATCAAGAACCAAAAGAAGGCAAGAAGAAAAGTGTCAAGAGTAGCAACTGGTGGTGAGAATCCACTATGCATGGAGGGGCATGATCACCACAAAAACAAGCAAAACTCCCAAACAAAACAAAACTGTTCAGGAGCAAAAATGAAGATAGAGAACACACAAAGTCTAGAGTGTGTGGCTGCTCAACTGGGAATGTAACTATCTCCTGCCTGCAAGGCGACATAGAATGGCTCTGGAGGGCAGAGGAGGCTGAGGTGTCCTTCTCAGTCACCAGGAGGGTCACAAGCTTACAAAGGGTCCTCAGCCGTGTCTGAAGTCCTGGTACTGAGCTGCTTTCTACTCTTCCTGTGGCATCCTCCCCCGCTCCAGGCTGAGGGGAGGCACCTAGAAAAGGGGGTGTTCTGGGCCAGGGAAGATCTTCCTACCCATCCTAGCCCTTGTCTGTGGCTGGCTGGATCGCCCCCCCCCCCAGATGTGCACTGCCTCACACCTAGGACCTATCAATATATATTTTAAGTGGCAAAAAAGGACTTTAAAATGTGAATAAAATAAGGATTTTTTAAAAATAAGGATTTTGAGATGGGAAGATGATCATGGATTACCTCAGTGTGCTTGATGTAATCCCAAGGGTATGAATTCACAATGTAATCCTTAGAAGAGGAGGGCAGCAGAATTAGGGAGAGAAGTGGAATTCAGATAAATGAGAAAGTTACATCCAGCCAACCTTGAAGACAGAGGAAGCTTCCTTCCAAGTACACACACACACACACACACACACACGCATGCATGCACGCACACACACATGTGCACACATGCACACAATCATAGTGCTCTGGAGGCTGAAGCCTGAGGATCCTAAACTCAAGGCCAACCTGGGTAATTTAGTGATTTAATGAGACTCTGTCTCAAAAGGTTTCTTTCTTTCTTTCTTTCTTCCTTCTTTCCTTTCTTTCTTTCTCTTTCTTTCTTATAAACGACAGGGTCCAATTCCCAGGGTTGGGCGGTGGAGGAGGGTTGGGCGGTGGAGGAGGCAGGAACCAAGGAAAGCAAGCAGGCTCTAGAATGAGGAGAGAAGCAGATCCCTCCCTATGCTCTCCTGCAGGAACACAGACTATCTGTCCACACTTCCACCTCAGCCCAGGAAAGCAGATTTCAAACCACTAGAGCTGTTACAGCAGCAATAAGAAATTACCAGGCTGCTTCCACCCCTGGGCAGCACTAACTTACTAAGTGAATAAGGAACGCTTGAGTGCAAAGGTGTGGTGGAGAATCAGAGGGAACTTTCTAGAAGTCCCTGCAATCATACTGATCCCAGTTCCCAGTATGATTCATCTGTTACCTGACCTTGAGCAAATATTCTAAGCAACAATACATTGTCAACAATATACAACATATAGGGTTGCTAAGAATTGGAGGGTTTTAAATTACGAAGGGTGTAAACACCAATTGGTGTTTCTTGTAAGTCACATTTCCTTGTGGATTTCTGCACATGCACTGAACAGGTGTGACCTAGCACCCAGTGCGTAGCTGGCACCCTGTACATGATGGCCTTGTGTCCACTACAACCCCAGAATTTCTCACCAAAGCCGCAGAGCATCCAGGTGCCCCAGGTGCAAGTGCCCAGCCCCGCCCCTTGTCTGCTCTCACATGCCTGGGACAGATCACACTTCCTCCTAGAGGTGGCCTCGCCTCTCCCTTCACCCTGAACCCTAACAAAAGCCCCTGACACCTGGAAGACAGTAGCTCCCTCTCCTGTACTTTCAGCATCCACATTTCAGGTCTTCTGTGCCTCTCCATCTTTCACCTTTTTCCCTTCTTCTCTGAATTCCCTAACAGTTCCTGCCTGTAACCCAGAAAAGTCAAACCTAAAAGGACAGGCTGAGCCAAAACCAGCCAGTCCACAGGCAGGGAGCAGGGACCCAGGCTGTGTGTTTATTGGAGTTCCCAGGCTTCTCTGGTAGGGAGCTGGTATGAAGTCAGCCAAAGGTATGAAGACAGCATGCCTCAGCCTACCCAGAATCTCCAGGACACCTTGCTTGGGCAGCTCTCCTGCTCCACACTCTGCAGCACCTCCCCACCCAACTGTGATACTCCCCTCCCCATTCACAGGACCTACCTGGTTTTCCTACTTTCATTGCTCCCCAACCCTCCCCACCTCTAATTTCCAGATCTGAAGCAATTGAGTTTTGTCCCCTTGATGATGGAACTGCTTTTCTTCCCAAAAAAGAATGACTGGTCCAGTATTGATTTTCCTCCTATCCGATGTGCAGACTGGCAGACCCTTTCGTCTCTCAGACCCTCAGGGCCTGTTGTTTCTTCTCTTGTACTGGGCTATCTTTTTAGGATGGGAAATTATAGTCCAAATGTAACTGGGAAAAGTTTCCAATGTCTTTGGGGACATGGACTGGAAAGTGTGGCCAAGTGACATAGCTGTGGGTATGCAGGCCGATAACTAGGCTTTGCCACAGCTTTATAGTGGGTGACAGCCTCCAGCCTATCTGTACTGTGAGCTCCTCTTGTTTCCTGAAAGACTAAGCTGTGTTTTATTTGAGCTTGGAGGTTCTACTCAGCAATCACAGCAATGGTGCAAAATGGCCACAAGAGGGCGGGCAACCTCTTCAGCCCAGAAATTGGTGTCCTAGGCACCGCCTGCAAAAAAAAATACAATGGATTCCAGGGGAAGGGCAGCTCCTCAAGGGCACATTATAAGGCGGAACTGGGTAGGGATTGGGATAAGTACAGTGCTTGAATTCCTAGTCTGAGGGGAAGTCAGGAGCCCCAGGACCACGAGAAATGGTAAGGACAAGGATGGTAGTCAGTAAAGGAGGTGCAGAAAGGATATTGAGGAGATATAATACACTGAGCAGATGGCAGGAAGCAAGCACGTCTTCATGGGAGTTGTGGAAGGAATGTGTTGCTCCAGAAGGACTGGGGTGGAGGCACAAAACGGCACTGAGGAAGAAATATTAGGTAAAGTAGAACATAACATAAAACATAAAATACAAATTAAAGAAATGGCAGAATTGCCAGGCATGGTGGTCCACACATAATCCCAGCACTCAGGAGGCCGAAGCAGGAGGATCACTGTGAGTTCAAGATGAGCCTGAGCTACAAAGTAAGCTAAAGGCCAGCCTGAACTGCATAGTGAGACTCTGTCTCAAAAAGACAAAAAATAAAAATAAAGGTCCAGAGTGATAGCTCAGTGCCATAAGCACCTGCCTGGCAAGCATAAGGTCCTGAGTTTGACCCCTAGTACCAAAATAAATAAATTTTTAAAAATGAAGAAATGGCAGAATTATTCCAGGACTTTGGGGAAGACCCCTCCAACTCAGTACAACACAGAAAACCACCAAAGGTCATCATTATTCCTCCCCCTTTCCTGCTAGTAATCTGATTTCAGGACCCAGGAAAGAAAAGGGCCAACAAAGACAGGGATGATTGCCTGGGACTCAGAGGGTTAATCTCCAAGAATTTATACCAGCCATGGCCAGTCCCTGCTCTCTGCACCTGTCTCTTCCCTGACCTCCAGGTTGGCGATATCCCTGATCTCTTTCTTTGGTATAATTAGCTAGGACCTTGGGGCATAGCCCCAGAGATGGTCCCCAGCCACCTTCTTAGGTCTTAGGAGTCAAGGGCTAGCTGTAAAAGAGGAAAGAAGGAAGGCTTTCCCTTGTTGGTCCCCTGCATGGGGCCCAGGGACCAAAGAGTCTTTGTCTTTTCCTGCCACACCCCCACACTGTAGCCCAGACAAGGGGATTCCTTGTGTTCCAACCACAGGCAGCATCCTTGTGACCAAATGGTGGAAGGCTGGATGAGGTGGGGGGAGGGTGATCACAGACTCAGAGAAGACAACCCCTCACCAGCATCCAAGATTCTGGTATAATCTGAGCTCAAATTTCTCCTGCTTTTAGCTCCTGTCTACAAAGGACCAGCCCAGGAGTCATCTACATATAAAAAGAGTGAAGGTAGAAGAGGAAACAGAACCTTCTGACCAGGAGATGTGAAGTCAGACTATAGAAAAGGGGCCATCAGGAGCAGGGTAACATAGGGCTCCCTGGCAGAGTAGGCAAGCAGACTTGAGAGCCATAGTTGGAGGCCTCTGGCAGTTTCTCTTCCTAAAATGACAGAGATAAAAGTATTGGTACTCAAGAGGGATGCAGTCACAGAGGAAGTGAGACACCCCAGGATGAAAAGAGAACACACTGTCTGAAAAGCAGTATATACATCTTCTGATGAGAAACTTTCCTGCTGGAAGGGTGACACATTCCCACTTAAAAGAAGTAATGGTATGGATATTAAGTGACTGGTATTGCTCAGCAGCAGGGACTCTTGACATCCCGAGATCATATACCATTCAAGGACTGGTACGGGATGGCAAGTCCATCCTCACAGGAAATTATATTACTCAGCAGACAGGAAGGGGTGGGTCTGCCAACTCCAAAGGCCTCTGGGAGGACAAATCCTAGATGAAGGGTTGGACCTGAGTGTCCATATCCCTCCTTAACCCTGAGTTTTGACCAGGAAAAGACAAAGCTCCTAGCTTTTGGGTGAGGTAATTACACCCTGCTACTTCACCAATAACCTCCCATGGCTCCTCAATCCTTATGAAGTGAGGGGAGGAAGATGGAGATGGAGACACCCTCACAAAGGAGCCCTGAGCCACAGGCAGTATCTCTATGGAAATCACTCTAGGGACAGGTAATTGAGGGATAAAGACAGAGACTCTCCAGGGACCAAAGGAAGGGTGAGCTAGGTTTCCATGGTAACTGATTTCAGTTCCCGTTAGCTTACTCCTAGTCTCATTTGAAGGACAACAAATTTTGAGGGAAACTAGGACCATGGGTGAAATGCTACAAGAACACAAAAAGGTGCAAAAATTGTTACAAAAATGTCACATCATCCTGGCACTGTCCCCAGAACCAATGAGCCTCAAAGTCCAGCGTGGCACTCTCATCCTCTGGTGGCTCAGTTGGTTCACTTTGCACCCCTTCTCCTGGGGCTTTCCACAAAGCCCTCCAGCTCCCTAGCTTGGTGGCCATCAGATCCACACCAGTGTTGGACCTGTCCTCTCCAGGTATAACCTTGGCCCAGTCCATCTCAGGACAGGGAGCCCCAGGGACACCCTGGTCATCTGGCTCTCTGGGGGCCACGGTGTCCAAGAAGCTGCCGATAGAGACACTGTCCAGCCGGTCCGTGGAGCTGGTATCTGGCAGGCTGTCCCAGCTGCCCCACCTGGAGCGGCCTGGGCTGCCACCTGTCAGGCTGTATTGGCTGCTGGTGAGGCTGCTGCAGTGGCTGGTCAACGTTCCCCGCTCCTCCAGCAGCCAGCGCACGGCCTCGATCCCCTCATTCAAGGTCACCAACTGCTGCAGGATCTTCACATCGATGGCTCGCAAGGAAGCCTGGGGAGCAGAGGAAGAAATCAGCCCTGGGTTCTGGGCTCTGAGTTTCCCTGGGGTTTCCAAAGACCTCTACCTACATTGTGATCCAGCCAACTATGCTTCACTTTCAAGAAGCATGGGATCGGAAGGTTTCAGAAAGGGCTACCAAATAGCTCACCAGATTAAAGTGCCCACAATCAGGCGTAGGGGCTGGGGTTCAATCCCTGGGCCTGCCATGTCAGCTTCACCCCAGGGGCACACTGAGACAACAACTGAGACTAGGCATGGTGGTGCATGCCTGTAATCCCAGCTCTTAAGAGGCTGTAAACAGGTGGATCAAGAGACCCTAGACACCCTGTAGACTGCTACTTAGTTTCATTTCAGACTGGAGTGTAGCTCAGCCTAGCACACAGGAGGCCTGAGTTCAGTACTCAGTAGGGGGAAAGAAATACTACCTCCAGGGCTCAGGAGATAGCTCAGTAGAATAAGCATTTGCCTGGCAAGCCAAGTACAAGGGCTTGAGTTCAATCCCAAAGAAATGCAACCTCATGAACCAAACAAACCTCTACCCATTGATGAGCTATTTGATGAAGGGCAGCTATTTTGTCCTCTTTGAGCTCTAGTTTCTAAAACAGGGCTAAATCTCAGCCTGTGAAGTCAAGCTGTACTAGTTACTGGTGAGGCTGCCACAGCGGCTCATCAATGCTACCTGCCAACCTCACTGGGTAGTGTAGAGTCTTTTTTTTTCCCCCCCTGGTACTGGGGATTGAACTCAGGACCTTACAAAGGACCTTGCACTTGCCAAGCAAGCACTTATTCCACTGAACTATCTCCTCAGCCTGGTTGGAGGGGTTTTGAACTACTGTCTACTAAGTACTCAGCACAGTGCCTTATAGAGAGGAAGGTCTTAGTAAATGTTAAGTATTAAAATGCAATCTCAGCTCTTCAGCCTCTTCATGCAGAGTGTCTTTTCTTTTCCCCTCTCCCTTTTTCTTTGGCCCAAAAATGTGCTCTATAGAGCTCATTCTTCCTCTTCTGATTTCCTACTTTTAATAAATGTGAGATTTTACCACGGTTAAAAAAAAAAATAAGCTGGCAAGCTCAAGGTCCTGAGTTCAATCCTGGGTACCAAGGGAAAAAAAAAAAAAAAAAAAAAAACAA
>PVJA010035351.1:0-21917 GCA_004027025.1 Myocastor coypus
AAAAAAAAAAAAAAAAAAAAAAAAAAAAAAAAGAGCAGCCTGGGCTAAAAAAAGTGAGTTCAAACCCAGCCTCAACTTCATAATGAGACTCTGTCTCAAAAAAAGAAAAAAAAAATTGACACTCTTACATAACAAAGAACAATACCAAATTAAATTTAAAAACAAGTCAGCACCTCAATGAATTGCAAATTTTCTAAAGAACGTATCACAAAAATAAATGATAAGACATTCAGCCTCATAACTAATCCAGACTAGTCAGCACATTCCTTACAGAAATGTGTTAGCATAATTTGTCCATCACTTTGTTAAAAATTTACAAAAGATTGATTGGGCTCACTAGTGTATATCCATCATCTTAACACACTGGTAGGCTGAGGAAGGACAAAATTGCAACTGTGAGCCCAACCTGGGCAATTTAGTGACTCAGTGACACCTCATTAAAATAAGCAAAGATAAAAAGAGATAGGGATCTATCTCAGTGTAAAGATCCTTAATTCTGTGTCTAATACTGAAAAAAAAAAAAAAAAGTAGAAGGCAGATCCCTTTGATAAGTGAAAAGTGTAGAAAAGTCACTCACTTTCGTTCTTTATTTGTAACAACCCTGAGGCACACTCAGAATGCACCCAGAGTATTTCTTGTCTTCATCTAGACAGATGAAAACCTACCAAACAAATCTACCCAAACCCTAAAGGCACTCACTCTCCTGACTTCTGGCCATCAATGCTCCTTTGCCAGCTTTGTTTGATCTGGGGCAATTCTGTTTGTTTTATTTTGTTTTCCTGTTATGTCTTTCAAACTGGACTTGAACTCACTATGTAGCCCAGCCTGATCTGCAGCTCATAGTGATTCTCTTGTGTCACCTTCTCTATTCCTGGAACTCCTAGGATGGATCCCTGTACCTGGTCATCTGGTCACATGAACAACGAATTTGAAGACAATGCTATGCAATACAACACATTCTGTGAAATTCACATTATTTTGTTTAGTTAAATTCTGTATCATTTATAGTTTTTCTGTTTTAGTACTACTTTGTACTCTCTCTAAACAATAAAAAATAAAAAGCAAGATATGTTTTATAGTTTTTCATCTAATTCCTTTGCTCCACATTACAATTTTGAGTTATTTTCACTATACTTTAAGATTTTTTTCAGTCTCTCTTGTCTGCTCCCTGAGCACATCAAATTTTATACACCTGATTTATTCTCGATAGTCTCCTGAAGCATCTCCTCTGGTGAGAGAAAACACTTGCAACTACTGTTAGATGCATACCTAGGAGTATAGTTATTGGCTAAAAGTATGTGTATTCCTCTAGATAAGATACTACCAGACATTTCTACCTATCATATCTAAGAGTTCAGAGTCCAGGGAGATAGCTCAGTACAATAAGCACTTGCCTCGAAAGCGCAAGGTCCTGAGTTCAGTCCCCAGTGGCACAAAAAAGAGGGTTTAGTTCACTCTGTCTCCTTGCTGATGCAGAATAATGTTCATCTTTCTCATCTGTTGTTGTTTAACATTTATTTATTTATTATTTAATTTGCATTTTTTAAAATTACTAATAGAGCTGAGCACATTTTTATAGGCTTAAGGGTCTTTAAATTCACGCTTGTAATCCCAGCGCTGGGGAGGCTGAAACAGGCTGATCACTATGAGTCTGAAGCTGTGTAGTGAGACCCTGTACCAAATACATAAATTTTAAAAAGAAATCATCCTTATAAAATATCATTCAAATTTTTCCCATGTTTCTATTTGTAATATCTATTTGTTCAACTGTATATGCATTATGCATATCTGTTCTCACTCTGTGGGTTGATTTTAAATTTATCTTAGAACTTTTTAAACTACCTAGGAGGCAAATGTGGTTGCTCCTACATTGAGTTTTAAAGATAAAAGACCCAAACAAAAAATAGGCAACTGTAATAAACAGACTTTTCTCAAAAGAAGAAGTAAAAAGGCCAATAAATACATTTTAAAACTTTAATTATCTCTGACCATTAGGAAAATGAAAATCAAAACACTGAGATTACACCCTAATCCAGAAAGAGTGACCACCTGAAGAAATCAGACAACGACAACACTGGCCTGGCTGCAAATGAGAAAGAAATCCTACTGCACTGTTGGCGAGAATGTGGCCTACTAGAATCACTGAGGAAATCAGTGTGCAGATTCCTCACAAAACTACATCTATCACATTTACTCCAGCTATTCCCCTTAGCATTTTCCTGAGTTAAATATATCATCCTACAGTGACACACGTGTACCCATGTTTACAGCAGCACACATCATGACATCTAAATCTTGGAAGCCACCTAGAGGTCCATGAACAGAAGAATGGATGAGGAAAATGTGAAATTTATATACTGTAGAACCATACTCTGCCATAAAGTTGGGTAACCTTGAGCCACTGGTAGGAAAATGGGTTAATCTTAATATCATAATGTCAAGCTTAATATCATAAGTGAAATAAATTAGACACAGAAGCTCGAATATCCCAGGGTCTCTCCTATAAGAAATCCAAAATAGAAATAAAAAGCAAAATAAAAGATTGTTTATTTATTTATTTTTATGGGCAGCTCAGCCTGCCCTGAGGGCAAGGCTGGCCCAGCATGTGGTGCCAGGAGATCGAACTGCGGTCCCTGCAGCTGCCCAAGCTTTCCTAAGCAGGCACTTTAGACCACTGAGCCATCCTGCTGGGCCCAAAATAAAACATTGATGATAAGAAACAAGATAATAGATCTTGCAAAAGAGAAGGAAAGCAAGAGATGGAAAGAGTAGAAGGGTTGTGTCGTGTGCATATACTACTCCCTTTAGGAATATAATCATAATTACCACAAACCTATGCCAATAAAAACAAATTTAAGAAGATAAATTGTTTGAAGAATAACTATTTTACTATACTTCAATATATGCTTTTTTCTTTTATGATTTATGCTTTTAGAGTTCTAATAAAACATCCACTTACTATAAGATGACAAAAATTTTCTGAAGTATAGTGACCCATTCTATTTCTGAAAAGCAATAAATACACAAAATTAGCAAGATATCACATGTAGTAAAACATGAAAAAATGCAGACAATTTAAGCAGTAACAAGCAGTAGAATTTTACAATGAAAGATAGAGCCTTATTATCAGAATGCTGGTAGGACAGGAAGAAACATTAAAAGATAAGAGTTTTTTTTCTTCTTCTTCTTCTTCTTCTTCTTCTTCTTCTTCTTCTTCTTCTTCTTCTTCTTCTTCTTCTTCTTCTTCTTCTTCTTCTTCTTCTTCTTCTTCTTCTTTTCTTCCTAATGTTTGGTGATATTTCTGTTAGAGATTTTAGGTATATAGACCACTAAGAGATTTTAAACTTTTACTTTATTTATCCTTCCAAAATACCCAGGCAATATGAAAGCCAATTCTGTCTCTGTGACAATTTGCCAAGCCTTCAGCTATAGGAAACATAATCAGCTGGCTCTGTTTTCTATTTTGACTACATAAAATATGAAGACTATAAACAGTACTTTAAAATCACTGAAGCAAGCTAGGAAAATTGTTCCATTTTATGTCAGTTTTACTTTGCATAATTCTTTTTATTACTCCAACTTATTAAATGATGATGGTAAAGTGTTAAAAATTAAATATGTTTAGTGTCTTATGAAACAAGATGGGTTTCAATTATTCTCTTAAGGCTTTGGAAAGAAATTGTACTGCTTGATTTCCTATGCATTTTATTTCTTGCACTTCTCTTTTAAAAAGATAAATTCTGTTTTGCTATTTGATATTTTCCATTGAAATAATTCCAAACTGTTCTGCATCTCATTAGTTTCCTGTAGCTCCATCTTATATATATTTAATTTCTTCTTCACATATCCATTTCTTAGGTTGTTTCCATTTGCTCAGTAATCATCAATGGATCGCGGTTATAGCAGGATGAATTTAAAGAGTCTCCATCTACCATCTGGGGTCTTTGAAAACTAGTCAGAGCACATCTTCTTAGCTTGCACTTAACATTAATATTGATGCCAACTACTAGGGCTTGGGCATCAAAAGGCAGTCCAACTTTTGACCCATACTCATGCAACTTTTTCTCAAGTATTCTATTTTCCTTTATGATTTTATTGTCTACATCTTTCAAAGCCATTTTATTTATTAAGTTTTATTTTTTCTTATTAATACACATTTGCATTACATAATAATTGCATTCCTTGTAGGGAGTTAATGCATGTGCCAAACATACCAAAATTCATTTTTTGTTCACCCTTTTCTCTTCCCTCTACTTCCCTCTTTTTGATCCTCTTCTCAATTTTTAAAAAATTTTTTTAATGTATTTGTTACAAAGTCTACCTATGCAGCTCAGACTCAGTGATCCTGCTGTTTCCAGCCTCCCCAGTGCTGGGATTACAGGTGTGAGCCACCACACCCGGACTTGGTGATCAGCTCAGGGAGCATAGGGGCGGGGCTGTACAGTATGTGGTGTCTGAAATTGAAACCCAGTCCCAGTGCTTGCCTAAGCAGGTGCTTAGTCTGCTGAGACACTGGCCCTGATCCTCTTCTCATTTGAAAAAAGGTCTTTCTTCCTATTTCCTATTATCTGACATTTATTTTGCTCTTTATTAATCACTGTTATGCAAAGACAGCAAACCTCACAAAATACATTGGTCTAATGTATTTGAAGTCTACCAAATCCACCTTCTCATCTATTTGCTTAATAAATAATATTAATAACCTATTATAACATCAACTTAGGTAATAAGCTAAATCTATGCTTTAATGGAGTTCCCATTCTTTTCTGGAAAGACATATAGATAGATATAGATAGATATAGATGATACAGATACAGATACATAGATATAGATATAGATAGATATATAGATATAGAGAGTAATGTAAAGATAAGGCAGAGTAAGGAATATCAGAGAGTAAGAGGAAAAGTACATGCATCATTTTATGCACGGAGATGAGGAAGGCTTCCCCTCTGAGTCAATATGCGAGAAGTTAATGTGCCCTGCCCTAGAAAGTGGGAGGTCATGCTCAAGTCTCTAGCAGAATACTTGATTGTCTAGGAAACTGAAATTAAAGATTCTAGTAAGTATGTACATACCCGGTGATATAAGGAAGACTTGTCCCTACATCTCTAACTAACGTAATAGTTAGAAATTCCACAAGAGTTTCTTCCAGGCGATATTCATATTCCTAAGCTATGTTATAACAGTGGACCTAAGGGCCTCCTGGGACTGTTGCATAGGTAGTTGATACCCTCAGGGACAAGTTGTGTGAAAGGGCTCAAACTTTTGGTCTTTCTTTGAACATCTTTGTGAGAACTCTATCACAGGTGTGGAATCCAAGATGATCTAATACATGACATTTCCTCCCACTTTAAGATAAAGGTTGAAGAACACTGAGGCATTTGACTTTATTACAGAGTGGAAAACTTGGGCCTAAATTCATTCTCATTGTTCATGTGCTGCTGTAAACACAGAGTTCATAATAGCTAAATTTGGAAGCAGGCTCTAAGCTTATCAACACATAAATTAATAAAAATAAGTAGTGTGTATGGATGTTGGAGTACTACCTAGCCACAAAGAAAGATAAAATCTGAGATATTTGCAGAAAAATGGATGCATCTTGACACCATAATGCAAAGTGAAATAAATCAGACACAAATGATTAAAAAGCAAAACAAAAAAAATATAATGATAGGAAACAGGAAAATAGATAGAAATGGAGAAGACTAGAGATGCAAAGGACTTTGGAAATGAAAGCAAAGAGGAAGACAGAGAAGAAAAGGTCAATTTAAAAATGATTAAGATCTGATATGTTTGTGTACTAATTCTCAAGATGGTTAAATTATTATGTATCCTACAGCATACCAATAAACAAGAATACTGAAAACTTAAATATGCCATAACCAATATTCTTAAAAGAGAATATATAGGGCATGATAAACTTTGTAGGTTGGCTTCTGTTGATTAAAATAACCAATACCTTCCCTGCCCAGGGAATAAAAGAATTTCTAATTTTGGCAAAAACTAAACCTCAAATTTTTAATTCCAAAGAATGAATATATGAATGAGATAGTCTATCAACAATTAAATGATTAAAGAGTGGGCAGGAGTTAATGTATGCAAAGAAGTTTAACTAAATTAAAAAAAACAAGCAGAGAAACTAGGATACGGAGCTAGTAAATGCCAGAGTATTGATATAATATCTTAGCTTGTGTTTGTCTCAAATTCAGCATTTTTCACTTCAGTAATGCACGAATGTGCTAAAATGTGAGATATTTATTTTTATATTTAAATCAGTCTTTTATTTTTAGTATAAATGCTTTCCTAGCAGATCTATATTTTATGTATATTCAAAATGACTTAATTTAGTCTTCAAAAGGCATTCTTTATATGATCCTTTATGAAACATGAGACTACATTTTATGGGACCAAGATGTTGGAACGATAGTACTTTCTGAAATTACACCATTAGAAGTCATTGAAAAGAAATTCTGAAAGCAGTTTGAGAGAATTTTTAGAAACGAGAGAATTAGAGGCATTTTTAGTATCTCCTATATTTCTCCTTATTTCTTTCATTTTGATACTGAGTCACGCAGCTTGCTCACTTCCTGAATTAATTTCTTTTCATCTCTCTTTTCCGTTGCAGCTATCCGTGTAGCTGTTAATACATCGTTACTTCATCTCTCCTTTTCAGCTGAACAGAGAGTGGATGACTCCCTGTGGGACCAAGTTGTTCGCCTTCCATGTACTTTGATCTCTTAGCTGGAAAAGCACTACGTGATGCACAATGCTGTAATCACAGCTTATGTGTCCTGATTCTGCAGCCTGTTGCTTAGACATTGCCATCTTCCTGTACTTTCCCTTTGGGACTGTTTCTTTTTTCATGAAAGAGATCCTCTAGCTGTACCTCACTGTGACACTTTTCTTCTCTGTGTAGCAAAGTACCTTTCATCACAATTTTATTTTCAAAGAAAGTGGGGAAAAAAACATGGAGAATGTGTATAATTATACCATAACTGTTTATCTTTAAAATTGTATCTGCTACATCTTTAGTATTTGTATGACACTATAGAAAGTCCCCCTAAAATAATGAATACATAGGTTTGTGCTCATTCTTGATAATAAAATTGTACAGTAACTGATTATACGTATTTTTAGAATATACACATAATTCATTGACCATCTGTCTTCTAGACCACATTTTTTCTTTTTTTTTTTGGTAACTGACTCACAGAAAGGAAATCATCCAAAATTCAGCAATATGTGTAGATAATATTTAATGATATTTTTTATTTCTAAAACTGTTAAAGACTCAAACATTTTATGGTCTTTTTTTTTCCTCATATGCTGATTAATTAATATTAAAAAAAGAGTTTTATGCAATGTAGCTTCTGTTGAATAGAAAGCAGGTCATTCCTGTCACTGAGAAAACTAAACTCTACATGGAAAAATAATATTTAAAGAAAGTATTACAATGTGCATCACTGCCTAATAAGTGAGTAGGAGTATGATTCAGATGCTCAACAGGATGAGGAAATCAAGATTAGGACTCGGTTATGATTAGGAATAAGTTATATAAGTCAGGTTCATCTGCTAACACTTCAGAGAGGAGGAAAAGCTAAAAATGAACTTGACTAAAATGAGAGATATATAATAGCAGGCAGTGATTATAATGGCAAAAATCATACTTTTATATACAAGAACAATACAGAAATATGCAGAGGATGAACAGAGATGCTGAAGAGAAAACTATGTGATTTAAAGATTATATACTATGATGATAAGACATTTGAAGTTAACTGATGAGAAAGTTTAATAACTATACATTAAAATATCTTATTTAGTTAAATAATATAGTACAGTTAAAATTAAGCTCACAGGGACAATGAAATGTAATGTTGTATTATAAAAGTGCACGTTAATTCTACCTGGACATTTTGAGTGCAATGTAGTAGTAAATGATAAAAGATATTTTCTAATCACCTAAATGAGATGCAAGCATGAAAAATATTTATAGTGAAAATGAAAACAAAGTACATATTTTGGCATTTAAGGAACTAGTAACAAAAATAAGGACAGACAATATTACTAAACTTTTGAAGAAATAATGAATTGAACTCTCTTGATCTTTAATTAAATTTACTGTGATAAAGTCTATTCCTTTTTTTTCTTAAATACTTCTGTTCTTTTTTTTTTTTTTTTTTTGCGGTACCAGGGTTCAAACTCACAACCTTGCACTTACCAGGCAGGCACTATGAAGCTATGGAGCTATCTCCCTGGTCCCTGATATGTCTATTCCTTAGTTCGTACTAAAGTTTGTGTACTCTTTCTTACTTGGAGGAAAGCTTTCAAGGGTTATGTACATCTAATACTGCAATGAAAAATAATTAGAATTGCAAAAGCTGAAACACTTTTGATGAATAAAGATAAATTTTGTCCACTCCTCTGTTTAATATTCACCACACATTTCATCTGCAGCCTTACTTTTTCCTTTCAACATCATGTGACCATTTATAGCCAGTGGACTCTACCAGCAATGTGTGACTTGTGTCACTCCCAGGTAAAAAGAGTTAAGAACACCAGGTGATCAAAACTACAATGAATGTTTATTTTTTAAAAATGTATCACAGTGAAAGTCATATTGCCATTAATCCTCCCAAAACACTCCTTGCTTTGAACACACGTGTCCTATCATTCTTGCTACTTTCCTACCTCTTTCATGAGTCTCATTAATTGTACTGCCTTGGTTGCCTCATTGTCATGAACTCACTAAACAAGACCACTTTTATAATAGTGTTTGCAGTGGGGATAAGCCAGAAGTTGCATGGTGCCAAATATTGTAAATGAAATGGATGAGAACACACCTGCATGCTTCTATAAGCCTGCCTTTCTGTTGGGTGGCATTTGACAGCACATTCTCCACATATTTTAATCTCATATTTTAAAGATATTGATGAAAGAGGATTTCCAGAACTGCTTCAGAAAGTGGCACAAACAATGGGACAACTGTGTTCAAAGTGAGATGCAGTACACTGAGGGAGATGAATGGCAATACGTCTTTTACTGTAACACTGTACTATTTTCAAATGTTTACACTCACCATATAATTTTTACTCCTCATGCATGTGCTCCTTCCCTTCTTCATTTCCCCTTTGGTGAACTTTGGGAACCACGTGCTGAAATGAAACCAGGGCCAGATGAAGAAAGCATGGATCTAGAGGTCACTAGATGGACAAGAAGAACTTCTGTGGTTTTACGAAAAAGAAACAAGCTCTTAGCCGGGCGTGGTGGCTCACGCCTGTAATCCCAGCACTCAGGAGACTGAGTCAGGAGGATTGGTGCGAGTTCGAGACCAGCTTGGGCTACAAAAGTGAGCTCAAGGCCAGCCTGAACTGCATAGCAAGACCCTGTCTCAAAAAGACAAAAAAAAAAAAAACAAGCTCTTTCATGCCCAACCAAGAGTGTAGAAACGTCAATTCTCCCCTTGGTCCAAGAAGTTGCAATTTGTCATTGTATTAGATACTCCTCATTTAACAACCTACCTATTCAATGACTGTTTGGGCTTATGACTCAGGCATGCAGTTTGGACTTACAATCACTCTTTATTATTGGTACCGTCTTTGTTTATGAGGCCTAGATATATTTTTTGTATACAATTTTTCATGCATTACTGCAGTTTTTCTTAAGTTTATTGGTACAATCTAGGTCTACATATAGATTGCGTTCCTTTGGATAACTTGTACATGTACATGATATATCTTAGTTCAACTGTTTATACTATGTACATATCTTAGTTCCTCTCCCTTCAACTTTTTATTCCTTCCTTGTTTGTAAAGATTTGTTTCCACTTTATCCTCTTATTCTTTTCCTTCCTTCACCCTTCACTCTATTCCTTTCTTTTTTCATAATTTCTTTCTACTTTATAATATCTATTTTATATTTTGTTTCTTACTTACATTTTTAGTTTCTCATACCAAAGAGACAGTCTAATATTTATACATGTGTGTTCAATTTATTTTACCTAAGAGTATGATCTCAAAGTCCATGAATTTAGGTACTAATGTCTCCAATTTACCTTTCTTTATGGCTGAGTAGTACACTCTATTATATTTTTAAAAAGCATCTTTTTTATCCATTCATTGGTTGTAAGCATTGGGTCATTTCTAAGATCTAGTACAAATTACGCTGTTATAAATACGGGTGCACATACATCCCTGGGGTATGATGGTGTTAATTATTTCGGGAAGACTGTAAGATGAATAATGGAGTCAAATGGAACCTCTAGTCCAAGTTTTGTGAAGAATCTCCCCTCTGATTTGCACTGTTATTGCACCAATCTGCTCTCCCATCAACAATGGACAAGAGTTATTTTTTTCCCCGTGGCCTCATCAGCATTTGTTATTAGTTGATTTCTTGATGACAGCCATTCTTTCTGGAATTAGATAGAACCTCAATGTTGTTTTCACTTATACTTCTCAAAAGGTCAGTGAAGGTAAATATTTTTCATGTATTTATTTGTCATTTCTATTTTTTTGTCTGAGAAATGTCTATTCATCTCAGATGTTGAATATTTGACTGGGTCTTTCATGTGGAGATTTTCTATTTTTATAATTTATGTTCTGTTATTTAATATGATACAGATATTAATCCTTTGGCTGATAAACAAAGTGGCAAAAAAATTTCCCACTCTGTGCGTTGTCTTCTTACTCTGTTAGCAATTATTTTTGCTATGCAAAAGCTGCTTAATAAGATGAGATCCCAGTTGTCGATTCTTTGTAGTATTTCCCATGTGGTCTGGGTTTTGTACATGAAGTCTCTTCCTATACCTATATCTTCAAGATTTCTACCTATTTTCCTTTCCAGTAGATTTAGTATTTCTGTTTTAATATTTAGACTTTGATTCATTTTGATTTTACTGATAAATATGGGTCTAGTTTTAGGCTTCTGTATGAAAGTGTTTCCCATCATGTATTAATGTGGTTATGTTTCTTCCAATAAACACGTTTGACCCCTCTCTTAAAGATAATGTGTGTTTGAAGTTGTTCCTCTATCTTCTAATCAGTTCCATTAGTCCACTGGTCTTTTGCTAATATCATGCTGATTTTATCACAGTATCGCTGAAATACAATTTCAAGTCAGAAATTGTGATATTCCTTCCCTTGTCTTTGTTTTCTAGAATTGTTTCTGCTATTCTAGAATTTTTTCTGGTTCCAAGTGAATTTTGGTCATGTTTTCTCTAATTCTGTGAAGTATACTAAGAGTATTTTTGATTAGTATTTCACTAAATCTGTATATCAATTTTAGGAGTATGGACTTTTTTACTGTGTTGGTTCTTTCAGTCCTAGAACAGGTGATATTTTTATATGTTCTGATCTTCTTTGATCTCCTTTATCAGAATATTGTCTTTTTCAATGTAAAGATATTTTGCTTCCCTTTTTAGATTGATTCCTCTGTATTTCTCTCTCTTTTTTCTCTTTATGTGTGTGTGTGTGTGTGTGTGTGTGTGTGTGTGCTATGAATGACGCAGTTTCCCTAATTTCTCTCTCAGTGAGTTTGTTATTTGTGGATAGGAATGCTATAGATTTTTGAGTGCTCACTTTGCTCTAGATAACCCAGTATCATCAACAAAATTGAAAATGTAATTTAAAACTTAAAAGCCCAAGTCTTGATGTATTCACTCTTGAATTTTGTAAGAAACTTAGACATGATCTAATTCTATTTCTCATCATACTTTGTATTGAAAGGGAAGCAATACTCCAAAATACTCATTCCTGGATACAAGTATTACTCTGATACAAAAACCAGAGAAGGACTCAACCAAAGAGAGAACTACAAGCCAGTCTTCTCTAATGAACATACGTGCAAAATCCTAAATATGATTTTGGCAAACAGAATGCAGCAAATCATCAAAAACATCATATGCATGACCAAGTAGGACCCATCTCAGGGATGCATGGATGGTTCAACATATTCAAATTAATAAATGTAAGATACCATATTGACAGAATCTAGCACAAAACCATATTATCATCTCAATAGATGCAGAAAAAGTATTTGAAAAGTCCAACACCCATTTGTGATATTAAAAAACCCTATAGAAAATTAGAAAAGATAATCTTTAACTTAAATAGATGAAACCCATCTATAACAAACCAACAGCCAATATCATATCAAATGGAAAAAAAAAAGAAACCTTTCACTCTAAAATCAGGAACCGGACAAGGATGGCCACTATAGACACTTTCATTCAATGTAGTTCTGGAAACATTAGCACAGCAATTATACAGGAGAAATAAATAAAAAGGATAAGGATAAGAAATTGAGAATTAAATTATCATTATTTGCAGACATAGTACTCTGCTTAGAAGACTCCAAAAACTCCATCAAAAGATTGCTAGATTTAATAACCATACGCAGTTGCATAGTACTATAATTTTCCTGATTGTACTATACAGTACATCACCATAATTTTATGTTACTATACATTATACTACAGCATTTAAGTGTAAACAAAAGTAAAGTAATCAATTTGGATTTTTCTTTGACAATTTCTTTGTTCTGAATAGTGTAATGTACATACTACACACAATTTCTCATTTAGCAAATCAAGTCTTTTTAACTAGCTAGTCGCAGGAGCAGAACTCATTTCTTAAACAGGGAACATCTGTTTTTGAAAAATACTTGTGTATTGTGTTGACAAGAATCTCTTTGTCCAAATAATCTAATATAACCTATTGTTGTCCAAAACTAAAATTTCTCTGGCAATATGGAAAGAAGTTTCAGCAGTTATGTATCTTTTGACTGGCGTCTATGATAGTTGTTATGGTTTGCATTTTTGACCATTAATCCTGATATGTTTATTTCATCAGATTAGGAAATGCTTAGAAGATTTGGAAAAGGGCACTCCCATGTGTGACTGGTTGGGTTATGGTTATTTGTAAGTTAGGAAAGGTCTTTGGAGTGCTCCTCTCTAGTGCTCTTCGCTGCTCTGGTTTCTAGCCATAATAAACTAAGCTTCTCTACTCCTCTGTCACTTTCTGCCATAATGTTTGCATGGGAGCCAGAAAACGATGAATCCCCAAGATCATGACCCAAGGTAAAGCTGCTCTCCTTTAAGTTATGGGTATCAGGTAGTGTGCTTAAGTGACACAGTAACTAATTGACAAAAATATGGTTAAACTTGACCTTCAAAAGTTCAAAATTTGATTCCAACATGGTGCACAATGATAAGACCATTTTAGAGATGATAAGATCATAAAGAAACTACCTAAAGAAGAGATCTGTGTAGTTTTTACAAGTCTGGATTAATTATTTTGTGAGTAGATTATTTAAAAAGAGAGAGAGAGAGAGAGAGAGAGAGAGAGAGAGAGAGAGAGAGAGAGAGAGAGAGAGAGAGAGAGAGAGAAAAAACAAGTGGCCCGGGCATGTAGCTCAGTGGCAATGCCCTTGAATAGCAGGCCTGTGGCCCTGTGTTCTACCTCTAGCAACACCAAAATGATAACCTCTCCCCTCCTGAGTCCCTTGGCTCCTCTTACACTACATGACCTCTCCCTCCTTCATTGTTCATCCATCTCACATGTGTTGCTGCCACACGTCGTCCACCATAATGATAAAGTCAGTCTCTATTTCGGCCATAAGTTAAGCTGCTTGGACTTCCTGGTCTCCAGAATCATGAGTTGAATTAACCTCTTTCCATTTCATCAAGTCACCTGACTTCAAGTATTTTGTTGTAGTAAGGAAAAACAAACAGGCAATTGCATCCTCATTTAAAACCTTGAGGGGCCTGGCAGAATGGCTCAGTGGTCTAAAGCACCTGCTTAGGAAAGCTTAGGCAGCTCCAGGGACCACGGTTCAACCCCTGGCACTATATGCTGCGCCAGCCCTGCCCTCAGGGCAGGCTGAGCCAGCAATGAAAATAAGTAAACAAACAAACAAAAGTTTAAAAAAAAAAAAAAAAAAAAACCTTGAGAGTCTTTTGCTGAGTTATTTCCCTTAGAAATGCTGTAGCTATTCTGTCAGTGTCAAAATCTGCTAGCCATTCTGCTGCCTCTCGCTTGTTTCCTTCCAGGGATGGACCTTTTCTGATACTACAACCCAGTTTGGTTGCTGAGAAACCATTCCTGGGAGGTAGTTTTACTGTGCATTTGCTTTCTCTCAAATAGATGATTTATATTTTTTTTCAGACACAATTTGACTCTATTTGTCTCTAAAATATATGTCTCTGAATCTTGGGCTTTGACAAACCTCTGAGGTACATAGACATGAAATTTTCACTCTTGATATATATTTCTGATTGCTTTTCTAGGAAGCCTTCATTTTGATGTTGCCTATAATTTTTTCCTTTCTTATTAAATGTTAGCACCAGTTTCACCGTCAACCTATCAAATCTTTGCAAATTTACATTATGAAATATTCATCATTAATTGAAGATTACATCATAAGCACTGAAATAGATACATGTAAGAATCACACTTCATATGCTTTTACTGTAAACTTTGTGTCATATTCTAGATGTTTTCTAGACTTAGGGTAAGCATATCAATAATGAAATCTCATTTTCATCAATTTATTTTATTTTTTATGTATTTGGTACAGGGTCTTACTTGCAGTTTAGACTCCTAGTGATCCCTCTGTTTTCAGCCTCCCCAGCGCTGAGATTACAGGTGTATACAATGATACCTGATTTTGATGGCTGGCTCAACATGCCCAGGGCAGGGTCCACATGGCACGTGGTACAAAAGATTGAACTTTTCTTGTTATGCTTTCGTAGGCAGACACTTAAACCACTGGGCATTTTCTGCAGCCCATAAAAATTCAATAATGGCTTAATTCCTTCTAAACATTCATCAAATAGCTACAAAAGGTGTTCACTTACTTCAGAGAAGTTTTTCAACAACTGAATATATCAAAAGCTAAAATCATGTGTATTTCCTCCAAGGAAATTAATGTTAAAATCAAATTTAAAATTGTATACATTTGAGATTATAGATATGTAAAATACTCTGATCTAATCATCATTCATTGTATATATATGATGTATCTTAGACTAAAAACTGGTTGTTACTCAAGTTTATTGTAAGGTAGGCCTATTATTTTCCATAAGAAATCATGAATATACCCATAATGCATTCCGAACCTCCCAAAGCATCCCTTACATAACTTTTAATAGTGAAAAAGCTACTTTACATGTAATGTATATAATTTATTAAAAGCACTAACAATTTTCCCAGCATATTCACCAAAACATTACAAAATGTACCTGGTTTACCAAAAACAGTTTCATACTGGACTCACTATTCTAGATGACATCTTTGGCTTGCAGGAAGAGAGGATGCAGTAGAGGGTGGTTGTGTTTGAAAGAATCCCTTTCCATAGTACAATCTGGAACCTGGATATCTGGGGTCTTTGCTCTTCTTGGGAGTGGGTAGCCCACAAGGACCTGCTTCTGGCTTACTAGGTCTATACCTGTCCAGACCTAAAAAATGGTCTATGGTCATCTGTTTCCCACTTTTCTTTAAAACCGTTCTGACATTGTCATTAAGCGGTGAATTCAATAACTGGCTGTTTCTCTATCTGAGTGGGTCTTCTCCACAAATGTTTATATCTCTATCCATTTTTTTTTCCGAATTTTCTTTATTTTAGAAGAAGAACTTCTCTGCCCTCATTGGTGATACTGCGCCTTTCTTCACAAAGCTCCTCAGTGTCATTTCTATTGCTCCACAAGAGGTACCAAAATTTCTCTGTAGATGATTGCCTTGAATGTTCCTCTACCAGGTCCTCAACATCGCCAGTTTCTATGTGCAAGCCTATGGACTCTGCTATAGTAACAATGTCCCAACCACCGGGTTAATTGAAGGCTTGGGTTCCTCTACACAGACTGCAAAGTCTCTTCTGTATCGTTTTAGTCCATACTTTCTTCCAGGCAGATCTCAGTGGTCTTAAAGAGACATTGGCCCAGGATTTCTCGTGTAACCCCACACAGGAAAAGATGTTACAAAGTTCCTTCCTCCCAGAACTCTTTGAGGGTTAAATCTGTGTCCAAAATGAGATGGAAGCACTTCAGGAACAGTTCCTCTGTGTATAGCTTCTTAAAGTTAGCTATAATTTGCTGGTCCATAAACTGCAGTAGAGGAATTACATTAGGTGGGAGGGGCTCAACTGCGAGCCATGGGAATTCTTCAGACAATTCTCCCAAATTTCATGGGTGAGCAGGCACAGTGCCCATGATGAGGAGAGCCTTGAGTGATAAATCTTTGTCCTCTACATATTTCTTGGCAGTAGGACAGAGAGCTTCCCTATTGTACTCAAGGAAAAGTATTCTTGTTTTCCAGACTTTTGCATTAGATTTCCACATGATCCCTAGCCTAGTCTTCATGACCTTAGGCTTTCTGAACACATTAAGGGTTGCAAGGCGATAAGCTAAGAGAGGCTTTATCTTGAGGTCTCCACTCACACTTGGCACATAGTTCGCCTACGCGTCATGGGCTTGTGGCCTCACGATTTCTTCTCTTCACTACTCATCCCATTAATGAATGATAATGGTGAAACATTTCATGTCAGTAAGGGATGCTTTCACAATTTCCAAGCAATAACTTGGGTTCACTTCACAAGTAGATATGGTGAAGCAGCCAGTGTTGATAAAAGGGCTGCTGGACATTACATGCACCACTTTGAAATGATGACACAGAGAAATAGCTTTTGTTTTCAGCTGAGATGAAACTGGTCTTCCTTCAAAGAAAGGCCCCAGGAGAACACACATTAGCTAGGAAGAGAAGAAAACGAGCAGTGAAGAGAATCTTCCAAGAGCTCTGCCCTGCAGCGAAGGTCCGGTGAGTTCTTTGCGCGTTGATTCCTCTAGCTGCCCTGAAAACTGCCCTACCGCAATGCTTCCAAAGACTCTAGCGTTTCATTCTCAGCTGTCTGTATAACTTTCCTAGTATTTTTCCTCTTATTTATTTCTTTTGGTATGAATTCACTACAAGCAATTTCTTCTGCCTAAAAATGTGTTCATTGATAAAGAAGTTAAAGCCAGAGTGTGCATAATAAGCACACTCCATCAGGGGATTATGGGATATCCAGGATAGGTTACAGAACCAGGATGGAGCAAAATACAGACAAAATTTGATTATATTCTGGGGAAAGAATTTGGCTCCCTTAGTTTAACAGTGGAGAAACAGCCAATCAACTAACCATCTGTTCTCTGTTGTCACTGTGATCAATTGTCAGTCCAGGAAGAAAACTTCAACTAATTTCAAAATGATTGGGGTAGCAATACCAGAGGAAGAAACAAACAAAAAAGACATTATATTCTCAAAATGCTTATGTTAGGACAGCACATACAAAAAATCTCAAGATCACTGTGTGTCAGGTGCCAGAAAGACTCTGTGCTGTCTGTTGCTTCTTAGCCAAGAATATCAGAGACAGATTTAGATTTTAGAGGTTGATCTCTAAGCCAGAGGATACGGAGTTATAGGACTGCTTGAAAGAGCAAACCTGCCAGACTTCTCATGAGAAGAACGTATAGTCTTCTAGAACCTGTAGATTATTTTGAGAGTCAGATGTGATAATTTTTGTGAGTGAGGGTAATTCTCAACATAGTATGTACTCAGCATTAGCTTCTTTCAGCTTTTTATGCAAAGTGAGTGGCGAGAAATTGTCATCAAAGACACTCAAATACATACTCGGGATTTGGTGAAAAAGAAGTGAACGTTCCAAACTTTAATTTGTTGTTGACATTGACGAAGCAAATGAGACCTGAAAATGGACTCCTATGACAGTGACTTTTGAAAAAGAGCTATGGGGAGCCCAGCACCTCCAGCCTCTTGGAATTTTTGTGGGAAGACCTCCCAGTTGTGGGGTGGGCTCTTGCACGTTGTCTGGCGGTGCTCCACCCGTACAAGCAATCCAGCCTTCAGCATTACTGTTGTTCCATAATACTCACTATCAAATAAGCGGAAGACCTCTGAGCAGATCATAATCTCTAAATTTTTTTTATCATTTTACTTATCTTGAATGGTGTCTCACTGTGCAGCTCAGACTACTAATAATCCTCCTGTCTCAGCCTCTGCAGTTCTGCAATTGCAGGTGTGTACCAGCATACAGGTTCTGTGGTCACCACAGTGCACCTGAGATTCTGGGGACAACATGGCTATGGTACCAGGATTGAACATGGGTCTTTGCACTTCCGAGGGAAGCACTTAGACTGCAGAGCTATCTCCCCAGCCCCATAGTTCCTATTTTTTTAAGAGAGTACAAATTAGAATTAAAACAGGAAAAAATTACAAGTGGTACAGAATTTCCCTTAACAAAGAAATGTGAATTTCAAAGTGTTTGTTGTAATGCAGTGTTGTCTTCCAACCAGTTAGTCAAACTACCAAATATATGCATATAAAATTGGAAAAAGAAAGAAGAAAAGAAACAAATGTATAAGAAATTAAGAAGAGAAAAAAATACAAATAACTGAAGAAAGGAGATTTAACGAATTAAGCATTAACTGCTCCTTTCCATAGACCCCCCAGAAATGCATAGTACAGTTGTCCAAACCATCTTGCTTACGTACATAGATAAATCTCTTGCCCCCACTCCCTCTCCTTTTCCTCAACTCAGTAACTCTTTCCTTTTGAATAAATGCGTTCCCTTTTCCCAGTATCTCTTGAATCCTTCAGGCTCCATTTTTTTCTTTCAGCTTCTCATAGTAATGACCTAATACAGTGCTACACATGCAGATCCAATTTATTTCGCTTAAGAGTATGTTTTCTAGCTGCACCATTTACCAACAAAAAAAATGAAAATTTATCCTGTTTTATAGCTGAATAATAGTTCATTGTATAAAAATACCACATCTTCTTTATCCATTCTTCAGTTGATGAGCATCTGAGCTGTTTCCAGGATTAGAGAAGGTACAAGTCCTCTGACTTCACTTTCCTTTTTGCAAGATCATTTTGGATATTTTGAGTCATTTGTCTTTGCAGATGAACTTAAGGATTTTAGACATATTTAGTCTTTTCTATGTATGAAATAAAATTTTAATAGTCTATCTCACAGGACAGGTAGACTAATAAGGTAAGTATTACTTTTCATGATATTGTTTTCCAATCCATGATTATGGGATAACTTTGCATTTTTTTACATCTGTAATTTCTTCAACAATATTTAGAATCTTGAATATACAAATCTATTTTTGCATTTTTCTTAAGTATTTTACCTTTTTGATGTTATTATAAGTGGAACTTTCGCTTTTAATTCATTTTTGAATCATTAATTTTAAGTGCATAGAAATACAACTTATTTTGATATTGACATTTTTGTAAAGTCTTGCTGACCCAATTCTTTAGCTTCAAAAGATTTTTGTGTCTGACCCCTTTAAGAATTCTTGTGTATATATATAATCATCCTATTTTTTTTAAATAAAGAAATTGGTTTCTCCTTTTCAGTTTTGAGGCCTCTTAGATTTGTGTGTGTGTGTGTGTGTGTGTGTGTGTGTGTGTGTGAGTGTGTGTGTGTGTTTGTGTGTGCCTCATTGCGCTGGCTGGATGATCAAATACAATGTTGAATACAAGTGCCAAGAAATGTCATCCTTGTCTTATTCCTTATCATATGGAAATTTTGCAGTATGGTGTTAGTTGTGTGCTTTGTAAATTTAAAGTACTTTTCTTTCTATGTCTGGTTAGTTGAAAGTTTTACTTTTAATAAAAAATAAGAGATTTTTTAAAGAGCTTTGTCTGCATCTTTTGAGATCATCATTTTTCTTTATTATACTACTATAGTGTGTTGTGTAATTTGGTATTTCAGCATAGAACCAACCTTGAGATAAACCCCACTGGATATGATATGTAATCTTATATTTTGTAGATTGAGCTGGTTAGTTTTTTAGCATTTATATTTAAAAGGAATATTATTCTTCAAAAGCATGTGCATGTGTGTATGTGTGGTCTTGTGTTAGTATTAAGGTGCTGCTTGGCCTCATAGAAATTGAAAGAAGTGTCCTCTTCTACCTTTTATAACAATTGGCTAAATGATGGCATTGACTCTTTTTAAATGTTTACTAGGATTCACCAGGGAAACCACCTACTACTGTGCTTATTTTTGTGCAAAATACTTTTTATTACTAATTCATTCTCTGTCCTATACAGGCCTGTACACATTTTCTAATCTTTTTTTTCTTTTTAAAAGTTTCTAATACCAGGGGAAAATATCGTATCATGTCTTGTAAGTAGGTTGGAAGTCAGAGATACAATATAATTCTTAAAACAAAAATTATGATTAAGCAATATTCAGAAAATTAATTAAATATTAATTCAAAAATAAGTATTTCAAAACAATTCAGCTAAGAAAAAGTTTCATGATAGTAAAAGAATTACTAATAATAAAACATAACACAAATACTGGATAACAAATATATAAGCAGCAGTTTTAACAATTTAGGGATAGGGTATTGCACAAAAGTCTAGCATGTCTAGACAGTGAGCATGACACTTACTGGTGGCCAAGCATTACTTGTGGGACTGAGCTACTGCTATTTCCTCTCCAGTCCATTTGCACAGTATGTTGATGGAAATATTTTGCAGCTGTATACAAAAGAATAATTGAAAGACTGCTTTTGTATACCTCTTTTTCTCCTGTGTTTAATTGTTTGCCCTATTTGGTGGTTCTTTCCATTCTCCTTCACAGAGCTGTGGTCATTCTAATCCCTTTCTAGAACATCTTTTAGTAGTCTGTATAAGGTTGACTTTGTCATCATGAAATTCTTTATTTGCTCTTTGTCATGTAAGTATTTCACTTCTCCCTCAAACTTGAAAGAGAGTTTTTCAGGGTATATCAGTCCGGGTTGGAATTTGTTTTCTTGCAAGACTTGAAGTACTTTGCTCCACTTTCTTCTTGACTTGATGACTTGTGAAGAGAAATCTGCCATTATTCTGATGGGATTTCCTTTAACTGTGATCTATTTCTTTTCTCTAGCAGCATTTATCATAGTATACTGTTCCTGTGATGAATTTCTGGGATCTTGGTTATTATATGTCTGGGTGTGGTTTTAATTGGGTTAATGTTATGTGGAATTCTATATGCTTTGGTTACCTGAATGTCAGATTATTTCCCCATATTCAGAAAGTTTTCTGCTCATATTCTTTTTATATCATTTTTATTGACTCCTTCTTTCTCATTGATGCCTATTAGTCTCATGCTGTTCATCTTTGCATCGTCTTGCAGATGTCTAATTATTTCTTCCTACATCCTAGTTGTTTTGAAGAGATTTTTTTACCTTCTAATTAACTGCAATGGTGTCTTTAAAGTCTGAAAAGTCTCTTTTCACTTTCATTGAAACAGTTTTGCCATCTTGTGACTGAGGTTTTAAGTTCCTGCATAGAACTTTGAATCAGCTTCATGCATTCTATTTCTTTCCTATATTGCTCATTCAAGGATTCCATCATTTTCCTATTCTCTACTTTTTATCAGTGTATTCCTTAGGAGCATTTAGTACTTCTTTCATTATAGATATCATTTCTTTTTCTACTTTAGAGATTACTTCTGATCTGATTTCCTCTATACTTTTCTGCAGTTGCTTCTTTACTTCACATACTATTATCTCAGAGATTTCATTGCAATTTCCAATTTCTTCTATGCTATTGTCTCCTGTATTTGTTCTTGGTGGGCTCGGGCATGAGACTGTATTTTTTTTTCAAGTTTCAATTTTTTATTGTTTAAATTTAACAATGGTTATATTACATATTCTCATCATCAGATCAGTTTAGATTAATACATATAGGTATAGAAGATTGATCAAACAATTAAACATTAACCCTTCTAAATCAACATTACTTTTTTTTTCTTTTCCCCTTTCTTTTCTTTGAAAGTTGACATATTACATATTGTCCTCACAATCGTTCTACAGAGTACAGTGTGTGGGCATGACCCATCTCCCTATTGATGTTGTTTTT
>PVJA010035352.1:0-21872 GCA_004027025.1 Myocastor coypus
TGAAAACACACACACACACACACACACACACACACACACACACACACACACACACACACACCAAAAAAAAAGAAGTGGATGGAGCAGAGTACTTAAAGTCTTGCCAGAAAACCTTCCAGCCCAGACTGATATACCCTGAAAAACTCTCAAGTTCAATGGAGAAGTGGAAAACTTCCAGGACAAAGAACAGATAAAGAATTTCATGATGACGAAGCCAACCCTACACAGTTTACTAAAAAATATTCTAGAGAGGGATCAAAATGACCACAACTCCATGAAGGAGGATGTAAAGAACTGACCAAATAGGGCAAACATACAGCAGCTGAATATGTCCATCAGCTTATTCTACAAATGGACTTCTCCTATGCCCTATGAGTCATTCTATTTCTGTAGGGTAGATATCAAGGAAATAGCAGTAGCTCAGTTCCAGAAGTGACACCTGCCCAACAGTGTCATGGACACTGTCCATGTCCATGATATAGTAGAACTGTGTGATAATCCTATCCCCAAACTGTTAGAAGTTCTGGCCATATATTTGCCATTCCAGTATTTATGTTATGTTTTATTCTTAGTAATTCTTTACTACCTTGGAAACTTTCTTAGTTGATATCTTTGTATATATTAACCTATTCAAATACTATGTGAGGATTCTGAATTGATTATAGATTTGTACATATGATACACAACATTCTGGCCTATAAATTGGACTCATGATTTGAATTTTGGAATATTGTTTTCAAATATTTAATTTTAATATTAAATTTTCTGAATATTGATTAAGTATACTTTTGTTTTATGATTCATACTGTATCTGTGACTTACAGTTTACTTATAAGACACGGTAAGATATTTTCTCCTAGTATTAGAAACTTTCAAAAGATATATATGAGGATACACAGCTACTTTGTCAAGATATCAGGTCTGTATCTTGTCTTCTGAATAACTACTATGAAGACACCAATATGCATGGTATTAATTATTGTAACCTACTAACTTGTTTTGCAACTGTTTCATTGCTATTTTATCTTTTTTCCTCATTAAAATGAATAAAAAATATAAAAATTAAAAATAAAATAAAAGTAAACTTCATGATAAAGCTGCCTACAGCAGCTACATACCCTTGAAGAGAACAATCCATTGGGACGATATTGATGAGCATGCATCAAATACTGGCGCACCTATATTCATAAGGTGCTAAGAATCAAAAGATCAAATACTAGTACAGCCCTAGTAGTGGATTTTTGATTATGTAGCACATTATTAAAAAGATCAGAAATCCCTTTTGCAAAAAAGATCAGTAAAGCAAACAGTTAGTTTTCGGAGCTGAACCACACCCTTGACATGGGCTTAATGAATCGTGTTCCATACCTCTATGAGAGTATACATTCGTTTTTGGCAGACATGGTGGCACTGTCTGCAATCTCAGTACTCTAGACACAGACAAGAGTATTGCTGGGAGTTTGAGGCCACCCTAGGCTACATAGTGAGTTTCAGGCCAGTCTCAGTTACATAGTAGTATACTATCAAAAAAAGTATACTTTTTTTTCAGCATAATGTAATTTTTCTAAGATCACATAGTAGTCCACAAAAACCTGCTTAAGTGATTATAAGAGAATAGGAATTAGCCCATGAATACTGTCAGACCATGGTGCAATGAAAGTAGACAATCATGACATTTTCAAAAAGTAAAAACTTCTGGGTAATAGTGTAACTCCTGGACCAGGGAGATAGCTTAATGGCAAAAGTGCCTACCTGGCAAGCGCAAGGTTTGGAGTTCAGTCCCCAGTACAAACCCATTATACTCCTATACAGTGGATAACAGAAAAATTAAATTTCTGGAAGTTAATAACAATGAGAGTAAACTCATTGAAAGTTCTGAGACACTGAAAAGAGTTCTAAGGAAAATTCAATGCTCACATTAGGAAAATAAGTTCAAATAGACAACCTTACGAAAAATCTTAAGATACTTCACATAAGAGCAAACCTACCTAAACCAAATTTGCAGAGGGAAATTGTAGAGACGAGAGTGTAAATCAATGAAATTAAGATTGAAGAAAAAAAAAAGCATATCTAAGAGTTAGTTCTTATGTATTTAAATAAAATACATAAGCCTAGCTGGAGGTAACCAAAAGACAGTGAGAAAAGATAACAATACAATTAGAAATGAAAAACGTAACTCCAGCAAGAAAGCTCAGTGGAATAAGCACCTTTGGCAAGCACAGAGACCAGTGTTTGAGCCCTAGTCCCGCATGCCACACTGGCCCTGCCCCTGGTGTGTGAGTCGGCAGTTGAGTCCAGGCATGATGGTGCATGCTTGTAATCTCTGCACTAGGGAGGGTGAGAACAGGAGCATTACTATGAGTCTAAGCTGTGTAGTGAGATCCTGTACAGAAAAAAAAAAAAAAAAAAAAAAAAAAAAAAGATAAACTCAGTAGACATTGGAAATCCAGAAGATAGCAACTGCTTTGAAGAACCATGTTTTAACAAATCACCATATGTTGAAGAAATGGACAGGTTACTAGATAGGTGCAAACTACCAAAGTACCTCAAAAAGAAATATGCTTGGCAACCCAAAAGTAAATGAAATAGAAAAAGAATCTAACAACAACAGAAAGAACAGGATTTGATAGAGTCTACAAAATCTTTAAGGATGGGTTATCACCAGGTCTCTTCATGCTCTTTAAAGAAATTGAAGGGATGGAATGGTCCCAAACTCATTTATGGAAGCTAGTATCACCCTGATCCAAAAACTGTATAAAAACAATTTAGACCCCATTAAAAGAGAAAACTATAGGACAGTGTCCTTAATGAACATAGCTACAAATAGTTTCAACAAATAAAATTCATATAACCTTGATAGAGACAGGAAGATTTCAGCAATCCAACACTCCTTCATGATAAAATCCATGAAGAAAATAGGTGTAGAAAGACCACACTTGAGTATAATAAAAGCTGTATATGACAAACCAATAGCCAGTGTTAATCTAAGTGTGTAAAAGCATTTTCCCCAAAGTAAGGGACAGAACAAGGTTATTCACTGTCAATTTCTATTCAGCATCAGCCAGAGCAATTAGGCAAGAGAAAAAAATACAAGGGGTTTATACAGGGAAGGAACTCTCAGAATTAATATTGAATTGGAACAATGTAACAATACAAGTTCAGAACACAATAGTATTTTGTATATCAACAATGAACTGGGTGGGAAGGAAATTATTAAAATAATACCACTTATAACTTCAAGGAAAATGAAATACCAAGGACTTAATCTAACCATGGAAGTAAAAGACCTCTACAAAGAAAACCATAGCACTCTGAAAAAGGAGATTGAAAAGGACATCAGAAAATAGATGGACCTGGGATATAGCTCAGTGGCAAAAGTGCCTACCTGGCAAGAGTAAGGTCTAGAGTTTGATCCCCAGACTCAAAACAACCAGCCAAGCAAAAAAAAAAAAAAAAAAGAAAAGGAAAGATGTCTTCTCTGCTCCTGTGTAGACAGTATCAGTATTATCAAAATGCCTATAATTCCAAAACTGTTTTACAGGTTTAGTGCAGTCCTAATAAAAAATACCAATGGCATAATTTACTGATCTAGAAAATTCTAAAATTCATATGAACTGGAAGAGACCCAGGACAAAACTAATTTTGGGCAAGAAGAGCAGAGTAAGAGGCATAAGAATATCTGACTTCAGGTTATATTACTAAGCAGTAGGGCTAAAAATGACATGGTTGCTGGATGTAGTGGCATATGCTTATAATCCCAGAACTTGGGAAGCCAAGGCACAAGGATTTCCATGAGTTCAAGGTCAACCTGAACTGCAGAGTGAGGCCCTGTCTGGAAAAAGAGAGTAGACATGGTGCCGGGAGAAAAATAAGTATGTGGGTCAATGGAACAGAATTGAGGATACAGAAAGTTCCCTGGACATATTCAGTTACTTGATTTTGGAGGGGAGGCCAGAAATCGAACTCATAACCTTGCACTACTAGATAGGAGCTGTGCCACTGAGCTATATCCCCAGATAGCTATTTGATTTTAAGCAAATGGGCCAAAAACATGTTGGAGGAAGAGCATTCTTCAATAAATGCTGTTGGGAAAACTGGTTATCTGTGTGCAGAAGCATTAAGTTGGACCCTTACCTATGACTGTATACTAAATTAAAATTAAAATAGATCAAACGGTTCTGGCTCTTTGAAACATGAAAATTAAACCTCCTGATGGTAAAATAGGTAAAACACGTGAAGCTATAGGTGTTGGCAGCAACTACGATGGCCAACGAGGGTGCCAAGGTGGAATTCTCAGGAAGAATAGGGCACTTTTCTCCTTTTTTTCTTTGCAATGCAAGAAGTGCATTTTTATCCCATAATCATCTAGAAATATTTCTGACATTTTTACCATACATTCAAGGACTGTAGATTAGCTTGCACCAATGCCATCTCCCTATGGTGTATGTTATGTACCCTTGAATGGTCAGGACAGACCTAGCTTTATCAAATTTGGTCCCTGAGAACCTGCAGTCCTTGGAAAAGTCAGAGACAAACTGACTTTCATGGTAGACAATGAAACAGAGCTCTCTGCCTTCAAAAGTTCCTTCTCTCAAAAAGTTACCATCATGAGGCAACCGGGGCTCTTGCCTCTTACTCCTGTCAGGCACAGACTTATAGCCAGGAAGGATATCTCCTTCACACTAAACCAGTCAGCCTCCCTCTCATGTAACCCTATGCTTTCAACTTCGACTTCCCTGAGAGGAAGATGTTGTCAGCATCAGCCTGAGCCAGATAACCTATATCCTGAAGTTCTGAAAACTTTCCTCTGAGAGATATAAAGACTTTCCTCTGGGTCTGACTATTAACTATGCTACCTCACCGTGATGCCCATTGCTGTCAAGTGACACAGGAAACCCAAGCTGGCATCCAGTCACATATCAGCCTGGTAGACTGTTAATCACCTTGGGTGAGATCTCATGTAGGACATCAGAAAAACTACATAAACTGCAAACATGTACTAACATTAAGTAGTGCATCTATTTGTTAGCTTGGGTTATCAACATAGAGTATCACAGATGGGGTAACTTATTTTATTTATTTAAATTTTTTTGTGGGGTGACTTATAATGACAGAAATTTACTTATATCCTGGAGGCTTGGAAGTGCAAAATGATGGTGTGTGTAGGGCAAATTTCACTGTGAGTCCCGTTCTCTTGGTATTGCTGGACACCAAGAGAAAAGGATGGCTACATGACCTCTGTGTACATGTGCAGAGATAGAGATCTTACTCTTCTGGTTTTACAAGGCCAGACATCCTGTCATTAAATTACCACCCTGATCACCCCTTTTAATCTGAGTCACCTTCAGAGAGGCTTTGTTACCAGTTGTAGCCACATTGGCACTTGTTTACAACACATGAATTTGGGGAGGATGCAGTTTACTCCCCATAAAGTTAGGCCATTTAAAAGAATATGAGACATGAAAATCTGGTTGCACAAAATCATAAATCATTCACTTTGTAAAAGGGGAAAGAAACTACAATGTAACCCTTATTTCCAGATATTTTTTTTAAACATGGCAGCACACTTCGTTTTCGTGATAACTGTTTGATAGTACTACTGCTATCTTAAATATGTGAATATTGAGGCCAAAGAAAATGGTGAAGAAATTTCAAATTTAGCGTGCCGGACCCATCCCCATGGCACTTAAGACAGCAATTGAGACTGGGTGTGGTGGTGCACACCTCTAATCTCAGCTCTTGGGAGGCTATAAACAGGTGAATTACTTTGAGTCCCATCTAGTAGTGAGACTCTGAATATCCTGTAAACCCTTCCCTAAAATATATACACACACACACATACAAGAAACACAAACCAAATTTGTCACTCCATTCTTAATGTTCTCATTACTGTTGCCCTGG
The DNA here is from genome assembly GCA_004027025.1 of Myocastor coypus. Classification (NCBI taxonomy): domain Eukaryota; kingdom Metazoa; phylum Chordata; class Mammalia; order Rodentia; family Myocastoridae; genus Myocastor; species Myocastor coypus. The sequence continues at coordinate 5,902 of PVJA010035352.1, forward strand.
AAATTTGTTTCTGTTACTGTTGATCATAATCATTAACTTCACTGGATTAAGAGATACCTAGAAGATGTCCATGGTGGACTCCCCCATCTAAGGTCCTATAACCCTATCTAATAAATTGTCTTGCATAAGTATGAAATATTTCTCCTTGATTCTGTTCCTCTAGTAAATGCTAACAATATAAGCATGGGAATATAACAAGATTACCTAAAAAAAAAAAATCACACACCCTGCAAGCATTTTAGAGAAATGCACATCAGCAGGACACGGAGGCAAGTTTCAGCAATCTCCTAAGTGCGGGGGAGACTGCCAAGGTATTTTATTTGGAGATTTAATTTTTATAAAGTGGCAAGCCTGAAAAAGTGATATTAAAATTTCATTTGTAAGGTGGTACATGTTTGATAATTTTCTGGTTTGTTAGATTCATTTTTCATTCTTAGTTGAATGAAAAGTGTAAGGCTAGCCAAACAGCTTAGCGGATTAAAGCACCTGCTTAGGCAGATACAGTGTCTGGAGTTCAATCCCCCTTGTGCTGAGCCAGCAACCCCCCAACCCTGGGCTTTGACAGCGATGGAGACTAGGCGTGGTAGTGCATGCCTGTACTCCCAGCTCTTGGGAGACTGAACACAGGCGGATCACTACAAGCCCGATCTATGTAGTGAGACCCTGTACTAAATACAAAATGTATAATTTACCTGAGAAATTTTACTTTTGTTACTTAATGACTGTTTGGACTATTCTTAGATGCCTCTCTCCCCCACCTCCATATTATATCTAAGAGAAGCTTTTTCAGTTTTTTTTTTTTTTTTTTTAGTTTGGGTTAATCTCTTTACTATAAGAGACAGAACTTCATCTTGCTATAAAAGGTGTGTGTGAGAGAGAAGAGAAAGAGGAAGAGGGGAGAGAGAGAGAGAGAGAGAGAGAGAGAGAGAGAGAGAGAGAGAGAGATCCCATGAAGTAGTCCTTCCTATATCCATACTATGAACAGGCATGAGTGGAGTTAGCCTTAGCATGGCTTCCTCATCACTCCCATAGTATTAGTTCTCAGGAGACCCTGGGAGACAGCTGTGGAACAGATCCTTCCTCATTGGTGGAGTGTGTGTTTGTGTGGGAAGGTTGCTAATAGGTGGCAAGGAGCTTATGATCTACAGACTTGAAATCAGTGAAACACTGCCCAGAACTTTTTTCAGTTATGTTGTCTTGAGCTACAAGTGTTTGAGAGAAGATACTACAGACCAAGGAGTGTGTTTTCAATTTATTCTTTGGAATCTATAATTACAATATTGTCTGATGTTATTTCTCATACTCTGCACAATATATATACATATACACATTTTTTAAAAAACTTACAAAAATGTTTTTCCAAAACTCTGCTCCAATATTTATTCTACTTTACTGGCCAAGCATAAAAAATATACCTCAACTGCACCTTTCTCTTATATTTTGTACAATCTTACTGACATTTGTTTGTAGAACTGAGGGCATTATTTTCCTGAAGTCACCTTTTCATCAAAGTCATGAAGTTTGAAGGTATGTTTTGCATCAAAAGTAGTTCATATTTGTAAGCACTGAAGCATATTCTATTTAAACTTTTTTTTTTTTTTTTTGTCTTTTTGAGACAGGGTCTCGCTATGCAGTTGAGGCTGGCCTTGAGCTCACTTTTGTAGCCCAAGCTGGTCTTGAACTCACTGATCCTCCTGCCTCAGCCTTCCAAGTGCTGGCCCTTCTTTAAACTTCTAGCTATGGCTTTTATTTATTTATTTATTTATTTATTCTTTTTGAGACAGGATTTCACCATGTAGTTCGGGCTTGCCTGGAATTCACTGTATAACTCAAGCAGGCCTTGAACTTGTGGCCATCTTCCTGCCTTAGCTTCCTGAGTACTGGAATTATAGATACAGCACCATGCCTAGCATTCTAATTTTAAGGTGAAGGCCTCAATTTCTTGTTGAATTACGATGCAATGTTGAGTAGGTGTACTGGGTCCCACTGTCACAATAAGCAGATGTTTGGTTTGGGTCATAAATCATTTCATTATCAAGTATTTCCTAAACATTCAAGGACATCCAGGGGTCCACTCCCCTGCAGGTGTTCTCATCTTTGGATTTGTGAGTGACTTACATGATTGTTTGAATTTTGAAATAGAACAACTTCAAATATATATATATACACACAAGTTCTTAAAACCAACTCCTATCTTCCAGAACTCTGGGTTTTCCCTCATATATATGGTGTGACTCTGGGTAGCATAAAGGCATTGTTAGTGTCTCCCAGTGGGACAGGTAGAAAGTGAATTTAGGGCTTATTTTAGGAGGTTCTCTTCTAATGACATCTTCATGTTAGGAAGGAAGACAGGACTATGGAGGCAGAGCTGATAGAATCTCATGAATTACTAACCGGTACTATGTGTCAGGCAGAGTGCTGCTGCTCCTGAGCAAAGGTTTGTTCAACTTCCTTAGCTCATTCTCTTCTGTAATACAGTTCAGTCCCAGTGTGCTGTTGTCCACCCCCTAAGTGCTTTCTCCATACTCTGGCCTTTGCCATTATCAGCTTTGCAGTTTGCTCTCCCAGAGCTTTGCATGGCAGTGGCAGAGAGAAAGCTGCCCTATGGTGGTCCACTACATTTGCTATGGCAGCAAGAGCGGAAAAAAAAAAGGAAAGAAAAAGAGAAAACAAAACAAAACCCAGAGATTAGAAATGGAGATTTGTCATCTGTGAGCTTGGAGCCATTGCTAGTTATGAGATTTCTCTTTGTTTTGTTTTTATTTTTTGAGACATGGTCTTGCTCTATAGTCCAGGCTGGCCTCCTACTCAGGACAGTCCTGCCTCAGCCTCCTGAGAGCCTGGATTACACATGTGCATCATCACAGCTGGATGAAAAGAGATTGCTGAACAGCAGCTTGATGCAGCTGAAGGAGTGCCGGACTTGACATCTAAGGACCGAAAGCCCAGGACCTGATCAGTCACTTTCAACTGTATGAACACAACTGAACCAGTCAAGCCTTTCAGAGTTGTAGTTTGCTTGTGTGTTAAATGAGGAAAATACCACTTAAATTACTCATCAAAGAATGTGATGGCCATTAACTGAGGTAATGTGCTTGGTCTGTGTAAACTTCTAAGTTATTTAATGTGTTGGAAATAGGGGAGGTAAGAGAAAAATCATTTCTGTGATTTAAAGTTGCTAATAAAATGCCAGGAAAATTCGGCATGGGTGGCTGTCTCGTCCTGGGGCCCTTTTGACTATTCCATCCATGCACGGAGTTGCTGACCTTGGGCTGCCATCAGCCTCTTCCTTTCACAGTGCTCTCAGGGTCATCACTTAGGAATCTGTGAGCTGCTCTGTGGTGTAACGCCAGATCCCCACGGGCAGGTTGCACTCTCATGTGGAAAAAGATGCAGTTTTATATTCTTGGCAAGGAGAATTTTGGCTATAGGTACAGAAGAAGGGTCACTGACAAAATTGAAAGAAATATTAAAGGAAAGCTTCCATGGCAATAACTTCCCGCAGAAAACTTGATCCGGCCTTCAACAGCTGGGTAAATTACTTTCATTTTTGAGATGTATTGTGAAACCACGTTGATATCCTGGTCACCTAGAAAAATGCACACAGTTAATTTTAGTTATAGAAAAGGTAATTATCAATGAAAAGAAGGTGGGATAATATAAAGTAATTATCCATTAAAAGAAAGTCTGTGCGTGTGTGTGTGTGTGTGTGTATGTGAGTGTGTGTGTGTATGTATGATAAGATATTTCTCAAGAGAAAGCATTTCTTTTTTGTTCCAGGCATAGTGTCTTAGAGGACAAGAACAGTGGTGATCGTAATTACAAAGGAGTTTTTTGCCCTTTCATGTTCTGGATGTGACAGTACTCCTCTTGGTCACTATTGGGTAAGTGGAACAAAGTTACTTGTCTTAGGTCTGAAAATGTCTCAACTGACAATATTAACGTCATAGACTTTGACTCACTCCAGAACCAAGGGCCTTAGGGAACCGGGTCAGCAGCAATTAGTTAAGAAATAAAAGTGGCTTCTTTTGCTTGTCTGCTCAAAATTACTCCCAGTTAATGAATGGTAGGACAACGGAGTAGTTGTTTATCTACTCACCCATAGCTGTAACACACTTGTGGAGACCCAACAGAATTTTATCTTACAAATATTACTCCACACTTAAAGAGTGTTCTGCAGTGATCTCACTGTTGGCTGTACATTACAATTATGAGAACAGACTTAGCTCCCACCTAGTTTAATTAAAATCCCTGACCCCAGGTCCTCAGGGTGCTAGTGCTGTTTTCAGTGGACAAAACAGCAGGCAGTTCACCAGGCAGGAGAACTCTCTCCCTTTTCTGGTGAAGGCACTGTGATTTCATTTCATATACCCTTGCATGATTCTACTTTGCAGCCAAGAGTTGAGCACCTCAAGCCTGGGGTTCCTCAGCTTTCTGCATGAGCCATCTCTCTCCTCTGTCCTTCACTGGGGCTTGAGTAAGCTCAAGCCCCAGCCTTTTGTCACACGTGCAGCTTCTCAGCCTGCTCTTCCACTGTCTCTCATGGAATGGACAGAAGTGCTCAGTGCCTTTCCTCCCAGGACGGCCCACCTCGTTTGGCCTGGTTCTGCCATTCAACCCCTTCCTTGGAATAAGCAGTTAACACGGCAGGCCCACTATTACAAGGCTTGCGGGAGTGATTGAGCTTCCAGGGTCTCAGAGAAGCTGTGTATGTATCTGTCCTGTGAATGTGCTGTTTTCTGTTCTAGGGAGGGGACGAGAAATGTGCTCTAGCCCAGTGGAATTTTGCATGTGAGATGGCTCTCAACTGGATTTCCAAAAAGAAGGTTTTTATAGAAGCAAACTCAATGCTGCCCAAAAGATCCACTGATAATCTGGTATGGTTGTTCCTATAATTAGCTCTACCATCCCACTATCTTGATAGGACATTCTTGTTCACCTACTTATACTAAAAATTTCAAGAAAGAAAATTTAAATTAATATTATGGTTTCCCATTCCAACCTAAAGTGTCTAAATCCTAATGTTGTGATTTTTCTCCAAATTTAAAATAGCCAGGCATTGTGGCACACAACTGTAATCCCAGCACTCAGGCTGAGACAGAGGATTGCTGAGTTCAAGGCCACCCTGGGCTACACAGTGAGCTCAAAGCCAGCTAGAACTACATAGCAAGAACCATTTCAACCAAAAAAAGAAGGAACCTATACCCTCACACTTCAAAATTTAAGCTGCATAGGTGTAGACTACAAGGATTTAAAAACATGTCCGATTTAAAAGTGGGTGTTTAATGGGTATGGTGGTGCATGCTCTGCAATCCCAGCTACTTGGGAGGCTGTGACAGGGAGATGACAAGTTTGGGACAAGTCTGGGCAACTTAGTGAGACACTGTCTCAGAATTGAAAAGTAAAAAGGACTGGGGATGCAGCTCAGTGGTAGAATGCTTGCCTGTCATCCACGAGGCTCTGAGTTCCATCTGCTATACTCCCATTAAGGTTGGATTTTCTCTAGGGTTGGATGGATAGATGGGTATGTATCCTGGGAGAGTGGCAAGGTACTATTCCTCAGTGTAATGCTGCTGTTTTCCAACAAGCAAAGCAGTGGAACGTCAGCAATGAGACACCCTGTGGTTTTCTGACTGCTCTCCTGATACCCTCTTAGCCTACCTTTTTTTCCTGAGTACTTTTTGGGATACGGAGAGGAACAGAAACATGTGCTTACCGGAGTCATGTTTTAATAATTCGTCTTTTATCATCTGGAATCCATCTCCACCACTGACCAGGTAGCTTGGGAGGATCACCTTATATATCCCGTCCATTTGGAGTGGCTCATAAATGGGCACTCGACACTTGGTACAAAGAACTTGTAATTGGACCACTCTGTTCCCTGGTTTTCGGGAGAGGTCGTATACCACATGGATTCCTACAAAAGAAATGAGCCTGTACTTTCACTGTATCCAAAATAAGACTTGTTATCTACTAACAGGTTTTTGCCAAGATATACCGTACTAGGCTTGGTTCTCCTAGTTTGAGCTTGAGTGAAATTTCATGGAAGAAGTAGAGGAGACCCTGCAGTTGCTCTTTCTTGCTTAGCTTTTTCCTTAAACATTCCAGGAAATGTCCAAACCACTGGAGCAAAACTGGATCTGGACAACACAGGGTCAGGAAGATTGTAAAGGAAAACTATTCCCTCCTGTCTTTCTTTTAAAGCCTGCAGTTCATTGGTCCAATAACTTGATGTCATGGCTTTGATAGAGATGAGATGCATATGACATTTGTGACAATTTTAACGAAACACGATTTGGAATAGGGTGACTCAGAAAGCATGCAACTACCCAGAACTTTGCTAGAATACCAAAATATTGCCCTGTCCTCAGTTCCCTTTTGAGAAAATTCTGGATGTTGGGGTTATCCCTCAGGAAGCAGCCAGGGACCCAAGCTGTCACTTCTTAACCCTAACAACAGTAGTGTCTTCTGCAGAGGGAAGAGGACTTGACCAAAGCTGCTACACCCAAATGTGAGTGAGCTCACAGTCTAATGTCAAAAAGTTAGATCAGAATATGGTTTTATTTTATTTTATTATTTATTTATTTTTTGCGGGACTGGGGTTCAAACTCATGACCTTGCACTTGTCAGGCAGGCACTTATGCCACGGAGCTATCTCCCCAGCCCTCAGAATATGATTTTAGAGTAAAATGAATTTATTAAGGATTAATGTACTGGATTGCAGAATTAATTATTCTTTAAAAATTTTCAGAAGCCCTTAGCACTATGGCAAGTGCTTGTTACTCTTTGTTGCAACCCAACAGCTAACCAGGACAGGTCTTCCCACCACACCCAGGGAGGTTAAGAACGTGTCTCCCGAGAGTGAGGCACAGGATGAGCTATGGAGTCTGTGCAGCGGGCTGTCTCCCTGCAAATCATCCTTTATTAATATTGATTGGGCACTGTGGTTCTTTGAATCTCAGCATGCTTTCAAAGCAATCAATAAACAGAACTTTAAAAAAATACCAAGTGCTTCAGCAGCTCAGATTGTAGTAGAACTCAAGGCATCTGACTTGCTTAGTGTTGAGAGGACCAAATGATGTTGTAAATAGCGTTCGTTGTCAGAAACTCAGGGCTTTGACCTCCAACCTCATTCTAGTGGCTCTGGAGCCAACGGCTATTGGAAGTTGTGTAGGCGAGTGACTTACCGCCCACCTGCAGGAATTCTCCCGTGGACTGGCCGTAGCGATGTACACTGTGCTCGAAAGCCTTCTTCAGGGTGGAACCTTTTAACTGGACCAGGTCAAATGTGCCTCCAAAGGGCAACACAGCAGCCAGGTTCTCCCAGGTAATGGTGCCTAAAGGTAGCCGTGGATAAAGCAAGCAGGAAGGACTGGTTCAGTTCCTTCAGGGTGAGTGCAGGTGGTGAGGGTGCTTAGGGCAGTCTGTCTAGTGCTGTCCTCAGTGGTTAGGGATTCCTGAACTTAGAGGGTGGATGGAGAATGGGGGCCTGGCTCTTCATCACTTGGTGAGAGGATGGAGCTCAGTAACGGCTTCCACGTACTCAGCCTCTAATGTCCTGGCTCGATGCTGAATCCTAAGTAGGAAAAGCCCTGGTCAGGTCTTTTGGACAGATGGTATCTTCCTGCCACCTGTCCCTTTTGTGTGACATGAAATGAACTTGGGGGTTTACTCACACTGATGCCTTTGACCTTATTTCAGAGAGGGCTACAAGAATATTTTAGATACATTGCATAGATTTGTTGTACCATGTGATGTATCTGTGTAGTAGACTTTTGGGGCCATATGATGTAATCTTGGGTATCTATAAATATACTAAAATGATAATTTAACCCAGTGGTATCTTTTTCTAGTATTGAAGATTGGTGATTTTGTCTTTCTTTTCTCAGATGCATGCCAAGATTGACAAGGTCAGTATTTTGTATCTGTCAGGAACAGTAGTTAGCTCTGAAAGTCAGAAATCTAGAGCAAGCTTGCATTGTGTTGGCCTCGCTGCTGCTTCTTGTGTGTTCTACAAGAGTGCATGTGTGTGTCCTCTAGGGTGACAGTGAACTTCACTGACAACTAACCCAAACTGACATTTTGCTAGCTGGCTGGCAGCACAGGTGGTTAGGAGCTGCCTACGGGAGTCTTCAGGGCAGGAGTCCCAGGGGTGGAAGGCGAGTGGGAGGGACCATGACTCAGGGTGCGCGTAGTGGGGAGCGTACCATTGTTCTGCTCATCTATGGGTGATCTGATGCCGCCCCCATTTAAAATGCACATGGACACATGGCTCCAAAACATTTCATCTGGATGTCTGATGTTGTTATTAATCTGCAACACAAATTTCCATGCATTACTCTGGGTCATGTTCACTGGGCTCAGCTCCAGGGTTATAGCTATCTCTGTGGCCGTGTTCCCAGAGATTTCTCAGCCATTGTCCAAACTGGGTTTTATTCTCCATTACTCAAAAACAATTATTACTACTTTATTTATCTTCTACTAATCTGTTTACCTTCTATTAGTCAGAAGCAAAATTATGATATGACCAGTCCTGTTTCAGGCCCTTAGAGGTAGGGAGCTCTGAATTCCCTGTTCTCTTGGCCTACTGCGTCTTAGGCCTACTGGGTCTTAGCAAAAGGACCTCTCAGGATCTGGTCCTCCTGTAAAGATTGCAAGGTGGCATAGACTGCCTTGAAATACTACCTCACAGAGGACCTTCAGGATAGGCTGGGCCCTGCACATCAGGCCTTGTGCCAGCTGAAGCTAGTTTCCTTGTTTGTGGCCCCCAGCCAGCTCCCAAGTTGGAAATTTGGGGGACACAGAGATAGCCCCCTGAAATTGAGAAGAATCAGATTCATTCTTACTTTTTATTTTTTATTTTTTGTAGTTTAGGGAAGGGTCTACAGGGTATTCAGGCTCTCACTACTAGATAGGACTCATAGTGATCTGCCTGTTTACAGCCTCCCAAGAGTGGCACATTTATAGGAATGTGCCACTATGCCCAGTCTCAGTTGCCATCTCCACGTGCCTTGGAGACAAGGCCAGCATGGCAGGCCTGGGGATCAAACCCCCAGCCCCTGCTCCCACTTGTAGGTGCTTTAATCCACTGAGCTATTTGGCCAGCCCTTTGAAGGTTTTGTTCTTATCCAGCAGTAAAGAAATGGTCACCCAGTATAGTTCAGGAACCATGCCAAGTCACTTGGTAAAGTATCAGGCAAGTTTTGATCTGGGCATTAAATTTGTAAAAGTCTTCAATTCTGCTACCCTGTTGGTCCCCTTGTAATTATTAGTTGATTATGCCAATTTGAGAAGTTTAGAAGCTTGACTAAATTGGCTAAGCAATTCTACACCCTAAGGTGTAGAAGACCCATCCTAAGGTGGCTTGTCATCTTGGTGATATGAAGAGAAAATAAGGAAGGATGCATTTGTTTCTGTTCTTCAGGGCAGTTTCAGTCTTTGTCTTCAGCTTAGATGTCTCCTGACTTCGAGAGCAGACTCTTTGGTTTCTTCTGCAGATCCTGCAGCCTTCTGGCATAGACTTTTCAGCTTTCCAACCTAGACTCAGACCTCAGACCGAAACCTTTGGTCTCCAGTGTGCAGAGGCCCTTTGCACTCTTCCTCATCCAGCTCTGTGGCTGACCACCATAAGCTGATTGTGCAATTAACTACGTATTTGTATAGTTGCACTATGTCTGTTTCTCTAGTAAGCCCTGGCTGATCTGCCCCTCATTCCCCATCTTCCTTTCCTCTTCCTAGGTGGGCCCTTTGCTTCTATAGCGACTTACGGCAGCATCACAGATCAGGTTGCCCATGTTGCATTCCATGAAACGGCACGCCTGGCTGGAGCCATTCAGATAGACAACAGTTCTCCCCAGTTCCTGAGTAGAATAATTAGCTAACTGTATCCTCCATTTGTTAATGTCTGCTTTAATGCTTGGATCTAGGAGAAAAAGAAGGAAATAATTGAGAAAAAAATAGGAAGGATGGAGAGAGAAAGCCTAGAGTGAAAGCAGATGCCATTATGCTAAATTCTGGAGAAGGAATCACACGTTAACTAGCTTAGCTATCATAAGAACAATAGTGCCTCTCTATTTCACAGCTTGACCTTCATGGACTCAGTATGTCGCTGGTTTTCAAAAACTATTAATCTAAATTATTTATCGAGGATTTTTTTTCTCTGTCACAGAATTTTGCAGTACCATACAGAATATGTAGGTTTATGAGTTTAGAAAATGGTTAAGAATTTTGGAAGTGTATTTAAAAATGTGGTAAAGGTGTACAAGCCTTAATAAAGCTTTAAATATACATTATATAAAGCCTTAAATATATGTACAAATACTAAATAAATGTAATATTGCTACTTCGCTGTTTTTCACTTATCGTAGGTGTGTCTGGAATGTAACCTCCACTGTAAGTGAGGGACCACTGCACACATTTCCCTATATACACCTATGAAATTTCAGTAGGGATCTCTATCTGTTTCCTTGCAGTAAGACCTGGGCTGGCCCTTAGTGCAAGGATACACTGAACATCGTAGCATCAACTTAGCAGGCCTGAGTCAGCAGCTGTCAGACTACTGGGCTCAGGGGTCTCTGAAGGGCCGGGGTGCATACAGGGGTCTGCTGAAGGCTGTGTGTTGTCTCGAGCCCAACCTCAGAGGCTCTAGAGAGGCTGCGCTAACTGCAGCCCTTCCTGGCTCCGTGGCACTTCAATGCCCGTCCTCTTGAGCGGATCATAGCCGACAGGGAAGTTCCAGCTGGAGAAGCCCAGGAGTATGCTCCCATGATTTCCAGAGAGAAGCAGGCAGAGTATTTATCTGGTGAATACAGAAATAGGCTCTTGCCTGTGATGTACTGGCCCTGTGAGGGATACTGCTCTGCCCAGGTTAAACCCCCTTCTTTCAATATTCAGCACTCTGGATCTGGGCCAGGAGCAGCTCGTGCTTCTAAAAGGCAAGAACAGCAACGGTGTACAGTCCAATGTTAAGAGGACCTGAGGAAGCAAATGAGGATTTTGGTAGTTGGGAGTTTTCAGTATCCTTATCTATGAAGAGAGAAACTAAATTCTTCCTAATTATTATAGTTAAAATTTAAAAGGAGGATATGGAAAGGAAAAGTCTAGCCAACTAATTTTTGAATGGCGTAAAATTCACCTGTCACATACCTTCAGGAATGCTGGCATTTAGAAGAATGGGATTCCCAGATGAAGTGATGACGTTTCCGTTATCATCAAACTCAACCTTCAGATAGCCTAGGTATTTGCCAAAAGCGTAGGCCTGGACCACAGGCACCTTCCGCCCGTCATCAGAAGTGACTATGAATGGATACTTCCCAGCAGGCACCTCTTTGGAAGGTGGATTACCTGAAAGTAAAAAAAAAAAAAAAAAAAAAAACCCAACCTGATCAACTCAACCTTTATATACGGCTGGCTGCAAGTCAGCAGGCCCCTGGCTGGATGACAGCGAGTTTTAAATTGATGATTTGCCAGCTGCTTCTCTACATAGCTGATCTTTCAGAGCCCTGCTTGGGCAATTGCTTTTGTAGCCAAATGCCCTTTTTATACATAAATCCTCCCATTCCCAATTCAGTATGCATTTACTAAACTTTTCCTGAGCTCAGGACATCGCCTGGTGCTGTGTCACAAAGATGAAGCACTGCTAGGATTATCCTATCTCTATCCTGTCTCTGCCTCCATCTCCTGGCTGGGTAAATTAGCAAAGCCACTGTGCTTTACTGTACTTCAGTTTCCTTGCCTGTGAAATAGGTAAAATAGTGATTCCTACTCCACAGGGTTGTTGAGACAATTAAACATCTAAGCTTCTCAGCACAGTGCCTGGTAGGCATCGTCAAGGCACAACAAATGCACACATCTTTCCATTATAAGGTGATGGTTATCAGGCAGGCCAGATAGCTGAGCAGACGAAAGAGCCTGCTTAAGTAGACTCAGGGATGGGGGCTTAATCCCCAGTGTGCTGTTTCAGCCCCACCCCCAGGGTGTGCTGAGTTGGTGAATGAGACTGGGTGTGGTAGTGTGCACCTGTAATCCCAGTGCTTGGGGGGCTAAAAAAAGGAGGATCACTATCAGTCTGATCTGTGTAGTGAGAGAGACCTTGTAGACCTTGTACTAAAAAAAAAAAAAAAAAAAAGATAATGGTTATCTCTAGAAACCATGAGCACATGCTCAAGAGCTCAGTATCATTAATGGAAGCTGAGCAGAAATGACCAACATCTGTCCTTGGGTTTTGCTTCCACATTATTTATTCTGTTTGGTGCCTTTTGGAAGAACCACATTCACCACAGGCTCACTAGCATGCCCTGTGCTCCCTTACCCCTAAGTCCTATAGGCCTCTGTCTCTAAGGGGGCCCTAACGACAGCTTAAGAGCTGGTCCTCACCAAGCAGCCTTCTGCCTATGTGCTTTCCTGAGGGCCAAGTGTAGCTAATTTTGGGAATACAGAGCCTGGCATCTTCCCACTTGGCATATTTAAGGTCTTAACTACTCCATGCATGCTGTGGCTCACAGTTTTTCTCCATAGGAATAATGACAGTTTGGCCTGTTCAGAACCAGAGACTACAGAACTTTCCAGTGTACATCACTGCTGTACCTGCCTTTTAAAGGCCTAGGGCAAAAGCACACAGGCTCTGTGAGGAATGAAAGAAGTTTAGATTAGAGAAGTATGCTATTGTCCCTCCCCTTTCCCCAACAAAGTTATTTATTTAAAGTTGTTTATCTAAATAAATAACTTTAAATAAGACTGAGAGTTCGACCTCCTGACAGTCTTTACATCTAAGGGTTCTCTCAGTGGAGACGGCCCCTCTGGCCTCTCCTGGGGATGGAAGTAAGATTTATCTCTCAGGAATCATTTATGCTCTGTGCTGCCATGGTCAGACGCTATGATGGCTTGTCACCTCCATCACCACATCCCCAATTACTTCTTCCTACTGGATGGTTACAGAGGCTTCTGGAAACTTAGTTATGCACACAGCACCTTTCTCTGCCACATGTTATACACATGAACAGTTCTGAGAGGCAGCCACGAGTCTGGCCTGGGCTTTGTCTCATTTAGTTCTCGGAGCTTCCCATGAGACAGGGCTTACTAATAACCACACTTACAGAGCAGAAAAGACTGATGTCTTAGGCACAGTGCCTGAGGTTACACAGTTGGTATGCTATGGGGCCAAGTCGAGGCCTGAACTGTGACACACTGGATCTCGTGGGGATGTCCTTTCTGCCACCCATAGCAGACTGTGCATTATTCTCATCAAGTTTGTAGGCTGCCTCAAAAATCCCATGCATACCAGGTGTCCAACCTTTTACCTCCAGCTCTTTCTGGACTTCTCTCCATGCTATGAGAAGCCATTCTTGCCACGCTGTCACCCCAAAAGCCACCTCCCTTGCTATGTAAGGACCATAGGACACAAGTACTAAAAAGGCGGGCACTGTGCAAGCAGCCCACAAATATTGCCCATGTTCGTGTCCTACTTTCTTTGCTTCTTCTAAAATAAAAAGTCTCAGAACCTCCTCAAAACTTGGTGGCGACATTAGCAAGTGCCCTGATGCCTGGCAGGTAAGAGGGACACAGTGGTCGTGCTTGTTCTGTTCTGAGCTGGTTCCCCTTTGGGTAAGGCTGGAACCTATTGTTCACTTCCGGGGTTCCAGGGATTCCAGCAGCCCTCTCTCAGCTTCCTCTCAGCATGGTCCTCTGCTGACCACAGACATTTGGGAGAATGCAGTTCCCCAGATATCCACAGGATGGCAGAGAACAACCACACCCCCATCCAGGAGGAAAAGCACACCAAGGCCTCAGAAATCAAGAATGCGGCAGTTTCCTAGAAACCCAAGCAAACTCCAACGTCTGCGTTTTCAAGGCCTGCCTTCTATAGCAATATCTGCATGTGAACAGAATGTAAACGTTAGAAGGACTGGGGAGATAGCTCCATGGCACAAGTGCCTGCCGGGCAAGTGCAAGGTTGTGAGTTTGAACTCTGGTCCCACCAAAAAAAAAAAAAAAGTGAATGTTAGAAGAAATGACCTATCAGATGTCTCACAACTTGGTGTGCACTCTGCAAGCAGGAGCTGGCAAACCCAGCTCTATCTGACAGGGAGTATTTTCTCGTTCAGAAAGTCAATGATGTTCCCTGTATTAAAACAAAAACAAATACAAATACAATCATTTTACACAGATTAAATCAGGGACAAGAACGGTGCTCCCAGTGTCCCTGCGGCCAAAGCTGCACTCAGCTGGCTAATTAATACTTGCCTCCTTCCCGCGGAGTCCTGGCTGCTCCTTTTCCATTTGACAATCCTGGAAAGCACAGGCAGGCAAAGCAGTCCAGCGCTTCACATTTTCCATATCTCCATGCTGCTCATCCAAAGACTGGTGTACTCAAAACATTCTTTCTCCACAGAGGCACACCTCTGGCTTAGGTGCCTGACATCCCCTGGGCAGGACAGAAACTGCCCATCAGGCTCTGTTCCAGTCTTCTGACCCACAACTCCTTCAGGAACCAATCCTGGGGTCCCGGGAGTGGCGGCGCACTGCGTGCTGCCGGCTGTCATTGGTGAGTCAGGCTGTCCACAGCATAGCGCTGGTGTCTGGGGAAATGTCCTAAGGAGCGTGCTGCCCTCAACCTGGTCTGAACAACTGTCCTTCACGCATCATGCCGTAACAGGTGGAGGTGCTGGGGAGAAGGCTTTCACTTCAGCGGTTTTCAGCTGGGTGAATTATGGAATGTTTTGGGAGCAGTCAGCCACCGTTTTAACCTGTGTGGGAACTAGCTTGAGAACTTCAGAGTTGGGGTCTCTATAGATGGACTTTCCAGTGATCCCCAGCCTTTTTCTGGTGAAAGTCTGGGAAATGAGATCCTCTGGGGAAGAGCAGCAAGCAGAGAAAGCAAGAGAGCTCAGGCTTCCGTCCTGGGCAGCAGCAAGCCCCTTCTGGTGCGAGCAGCTTCACTTGATTTCGTAGGAGCTGGCCACTAGCTTCTTGTTCAAGAAGTGGCCCTGCCATTTGTTTCATGGTCCTTCTTCGCTCACTTTGGTCCCCTCAGTGGGACCCAATACCTGACCCACCAACATGAAGGAGAAAAAGTTTCATTTGATCACAGTAGACTTGGAATCTGGTGACTCTGATGCAGAGACTTCGTGGTGCAGGTGTTGCAGAGCAAAGCTGCTTGTCCACGGCAGCTGGGCAGCACAGCAGGAAACAGTGCCAGGGAGCTACGGAGGGGCTGTGACCCGCATGGAAGCCTGGCTCACTGACCTGCTAGGCCCCTCTCTCTCTCTCTCTCTCTCTCTCTCTCTCTCTCCCTTTTCTTTTTTAAGAACTGTTAAATATTTAACTATAAGGGAACTTCACTTAAATCAGTATTGTCCAACAAAACATTGTCAACCATTCATGCTCTGTGCTCTGGTGGATGAGATCTATTAAACTATGGCACACATTTAAAAATCCATGAGATTTCTGCTCTGTAATAAATAAGGCAGTGATTATTGCTCACTAGTAGCCTTTCTGAGGTAAGCTGTTAAGTCTGCCCTTTCTCCTTTCTCCTTGATGCCAGCAAAGCTCATTTCCATTCTAGGGATGTACTTCTCAGGGGTCTCCTGATGCCCCATCAGTGCAGCCTCTCCCCAGGTGATACCCTGGTTCTTGCCATCATCTGTGTAGGAGAATCCACCCCCCCTCACTTGTCTTCAGCACAACGAGACCATGGCGATTCGGCCTGGTCTTGGATTGCCTCCCTCCTCAACAGTGTGGCACTGGACACACTTCTGTATTTCATGCCAGGTAGTTACCACTCTTTCCTCCTTACTACAAGGAAGGTTCCAGTTCAGAAGCTGGACGCCCCGCTCTCTGGTATTCCTCTCTGCTCTGCTCCTGCTCCTGCTCTGCTCTGCTCTGCTCCAATCTTCTCTATTCTGTCCTGTCCTGTCCTGTTGTTCTGTCCTCCTCCTCCTCCTCCTCCTCCTCCTCCTCCTCCTCCTCCTCTT
>PVJA010035353.1:0-21897 GCA_004027025.1 Myocastor coypus
ATTTAGAAAGGTTAATGTTTAGTTGTTTGATCAATCTTATATACCTATATGTATTAATCTAAACTGATCCGATGATGAAAATATGTAATATAACCATTGTTAAATTTAAACAATAAAAAATTGAAAAAAACAAAAACAAAAAAAAACCAAGGTTTTGTGTTAATAATATAGGCAAGATATCATGCCTATATCTTTTACTCTGACTAACTACAAAGACAATAGTACACAATGTATCAAGCATTGTAACTGTCTTAATAATTGGCTCTGATTATGGGTTTCCTTGTTATATATGTTAATCTTTCTTTAAAAGCAAAGAACAACAGGGATGGGGGAGAGGAGAAAACAAGGAAGGGAAACATACAGACACACATAAACCCACAAGATAGCTAAGATAACTACTGTCCATTGGTTTACTAAAAGCAGTAGTTAATGCTTAATTGTTCAATCAAGCTTGCATAATGTATCTGGTAATCTGAGTGACTACTTCAAAGGTAACATGTGATATAACAACCATTATTAATTTTCTATCACCTTGTTTTCAAATTCTGCATTATTTTCACTTTTTTATTGTTTTTTGTCTTCTCTTCAAAATACAAACTTACAAAAAGCAACACAGAACATAAGTCTCACACAATGAATGAATAAGGCACTCCGATGCTTAAGAGATTACATCCCAGTATTGGATGACAAATGATCAAGAATTTCCCTGAAAAAGGAGGTAGTTAGCCCAGGTGAAGCTGGACAAAACCCCCTTCTTGCTACCTGCCTACTCCAAGCTGCTCCAGGTGGGATTACCAAGGTTTTGGCAATCAGAGGAGACCCCAAAGGTGTGGCTGACAAGACTCAAAGGTGAGGTGGTGAGATATGGGAAGGCTGTGTTAACCAGCTCCACACTATTTTCTGTGTCTCATATCCAGATGTTCCCTCAAAGCTTCAAGATCTCACAGGTGGGATTTTTGGGAAGGAGGCTGACTGGATTAAGGGTGTGTGAGGTGGGATTTTTGGGAAGGAGGCTGACTGGATTAAGGGTGTGTGAGGTGGGATTTTTGGGAAGGAGGCTGACTGGATTAAGGGTGTGTGATACTTAGATTAGTCCACTGATTGCTTTTGAATAGCTCTAAGTGTTCATGGTGGCAGGGCCTAACCTGGGTGTGAGTGACACCAGCCTACAAGCTTGTGAACTGGATGAACCAAAAGGGAAAACAGTCCTGTCATGGACTGTTTCTCCTCCAGCACGCTACTTTGCATTGGAGTTGGTCAACTATGGACTAAATCTTCTACAAACTGTGAGCAAAAATAACCTTTTCTCCTTTAACTTTTCCCAGTCAAGAGAACAACAAATAAAACATCATTGAATTGTTCAGAGCTGCAAAGAAAACATTTCTAATGTGACAGGCACATACTTACTAGCTAACTATTCAGAGGGTATAATGTAGTTTTTTTATTTGTTCTGTTTTCTTGCCCTATTTTTCCCAGGTAAGGGAAAGTTTTGTTCTTTGCATATACAGGCAGATTAAACAACTTCTAGCAACAAGAGGTGCACTATCTTCCCACAAAGCCTAGGAGTAAGATGTACCTGTGATACACAGGAGCCCTCAAGAGGCTGGTTGGACCTAGGGCCCAAAAAATGATTCACAGGACGCCTTTGTCACTCTTGTCTTGCATTAGCAATATGAGCTCAGACAAGTCAACTGCTTTCTAGCTTGCAACATACTCAAAAGCATGAGACTGGACCACATTATGGCCACATTCTGTTTATGTCCCATAGTGCAATGCCCTATATAAGTCTTTGGGAAGCCCTCTCACCTTTTCATTAGATTGTTTCATACAGCACTATTTAGAATTATGGCCTATAAGGCGAATGGTGTCCTGTCATTGACAATAAATTTTTCATCTTTCAGTTACTACCCATGTACGTGCACAAGGAGAGCAGGTGAGTTGCACAGAGGGTGGCATCCATTCCTCTGATTCTAGAGGAAACAGGCACTGTGTTCAGTACCATATAGAACAAGAATATACTTAAGTACCAAAACTTGGACAGTGCCTCTATACACATTAACAAAACAGACAAAGAGTCAAAAGCAAGCCTGACCTTTCATTTTTCTGTAACTGTGCAACAGGAGCTCAAAAACTGTTAGACCTAAGGCACTAGATCACTGTCTTCTACTTGTTCGGAACTTCAGTCTTCCAGCCTCTAGGGCACAGTCACTGATGGCTAGAAGTAACACTGCCTGGGTGCTCTGTGGACTATCACTAAGGATCTCTCCTCTCTTTGTGGAAAACATAAAACATATAATTGACTCTAAAACTGAGAGCACTTTGTTTATATGTTTAGAAAAACAGTAGTAAAATGTTTCAACAATACCAAGCTCACTCAAGAAAGCATATGAAAATTTGGGCTAGCCAGATAGCTCAGCAGACTAAAGTGCCTGCTTAGGCAGACTTGGAGACTAGGTTCAATCTCCAGCATGCTGTACCAGCCCCACCCCTTAGGGTGCACTGAGATGGTGACTGAGACTGGGCGTGGTAGGGAGCATCTGTAATCCCAGCACTTGGGAGGCTGAAAGCAGGAGAATCACTATGAGTCTGATCTGTGCAGAGAGATCTTGTAGACCCTGTACTAATACAAAATAAGTAAATAAATAAACAAATAGATAAATAAATAAAAACAAAAATTAAAGTTATAGACTGATTTTAATTTCTCATCTTTCAAAATTGAGGGGGAAAAAAACTGATGTAACAAGCAAAAAAATGATTTAACCAAGAATACATCTTAAGGGAAACATTCTGCCCATCTAGCCACTATATAAGTTAAATTCCATGAAGACTCAGAGAAGGAAAGAGAATCCAAAGCTCACCAGGACAAAGCTTCACACACTTATAAGCCTGGGCCTGGATTTCAGTTCCAGCTGATGGCAAAGGTGTCACAGACCACCAAGTCCCACCACTGAAGGTCTCAGCTCTATTTCCAACTCTGACACAGAGGGGAAAGCAATTATAAAATGTCTATTGTCTGTAATGTTCCCAGTGGAGAACTGAAAAGAGTATCCCAAAGGTGCCTTCATTTGAGCAGGAGGCCAATTCCTACTCTCCTGTTTTGGGAAAACCCATGGCCAGCAATTTCATCGCACACTTATTCTATGTGAACTGCCCACTTAATTTTGACTTTAGTTGCTAAGACTACTAAAAAAAAAATAGTAATAATCAAAGAAAAAAAGCCTTGCTCCTAGGTTCCCTAAAGTCCTGCATCTCCAAGAGCATCTGAGCAGGACATAGCAGGTGCTCCTGCCGGCCATCCAGAACTGCGCCAAGCAGCTTCCTCCAAGGAAGTGCTTGGGAACTGCCCCAACAGCATCCTCCATGCAACTGAGACACAAAAACAATTAACAATCATCCAAGTCACCGGTAATGCCATTCTTGAATAGATGGCTTAAAAGGAGGTAATATTCAGCTGTTTTAACTATACATTAATTTACAAAAAGCATAAAAAATGTACATGAGAAAGATGACTTATAGTAAAAATTGTCTATACTTTGCAGTTGTAGACAAAGCATTTTGAACATAGGATAAAAGTATGTCATTTTTTGGAAATATACCAATAAATCGTTTTGTAAAATGAAGTTATTTTCCCAACTTCTTATAAAGGAATGATACTGTATACCATTCAATCACTTGAACAGCCTCGAATCAACTCCCTTCTCTTTTAAGCCAAGCCTCCTTTAAACCAAGCTTTCTGCACTGTTTTATTTCAATCTCATTCCATGTGAGTTAGGTACACAGGCAGGCCTGACTCACTTTCTCAAAGTCAGCTTGAAAAATTAAGTTCTGTAACTTTTCAGCTCAGAAGAGTTTTCACAGCTCTTAAATAGTTTCCCACACTCACCCTATATAACACACCTCTATCTCTGCCTCACCAAAGACCTATAGGAGACCAGATAATGAGGATCCAGGCCTAACTGACCTTCCTAAGCACACGAAGACAATGGCAAGCTGGTCACAACTAGTGAATAAGCTGATATGCTAGACACTGCAAGTTCCAGGGAAGTCAACACAGCTGAAATCTGGTTATTTATCTGGTCAAATACTCCAGCTAATATGGCGCAGAGAGGTCTTGTGCCACGCTAAGTGCTTGCTCCTGTGTGCAAATGAACAAAAGCAAGGTGAGCCAAATGCCCTGGACTTGCTGTCCACTACAGGCAAGAGCCCACTGGCTTTTCTTTCTAAATTAATTGCATCTGTTTATTTTTCATCCTTGTTTACCCCCGATCAAGGACAAACTTGGAGGCCAGTTCACATGAGGACCTAATTAGTTCCCTCTGCAAAAGGCTCACATTTATGTGGCCACAGAGCACTCTGTTAGAAACATCTAGCAGTGAACAATGGATGGGAGAAGTACTAATGACTGCCCTCTATTTCTAAAGTTAAATCAAATCACTTTAAATTAGGACAGTGGGAACATATTAATTAGCAATATAATGAGTAAAACGGAACAGGACATATTTGGGACCTAATTAATGTAGACAGCTAAGGCTCATCTCCATCTCTGAGATACCTAGCTAGTAAATGAGTTATAGTTGTCTATATAGTTAAGTAAATAAATGTCTTATTCTAATTCTCATCTGAAACATCTACGGATAATGCACAGATACCTACTTGATACTGATTTTATGTTCAAAAAAGATACAGTGCTTTGCTTTGAATCATATTTTCCACAGTGAAGGCTATTTTCTTTTATCTATATTGTTGTACAAAATCCACCGCAAGACAACCTTGAGGTAGTCAGGATTAGAGATTCAACTGATGGATAGAGACAAGAAAAAAAAAATCTTTCATCTACCCAAGGAATAAACACAGCTCTGGCCTTATCACCACATTCTGATCAAGCAGGCAGGTTGTAAACTCATGGCTGCCTGGGCTGCCTTGGAAACTGACTGTCAACTCAAGAAAGCTCTCTACTTCTTACACCACTGTTTATATTCTTGGTAGCACACATCTTTGAGAAAAAGTAAGAGATAGGATTAGAGGACCATAACTCAAATTTGTTTTATCTTACACTATCATTTCTCAAACAGAATCAAATAAGCTTAGATTATACACAGAGAGTATTTAAGTATTTTTTTCTTGGTTGCATTTTAATTTAATGTGAAAACCAATTTGCTTTAAGAAAGAACATTATAACAAGAAAAAAATAGTATTATTTCTTACCAGACCCATGAAAAGGCCAAAAACCAATGTGGCAATGATGAAAAAGACATAAGAACACCAAGCAGGAATTCCGAGGGTCACTGTGAAATAGTTGTGAAGATGCTATAATCAAAAGGAAAAGAATAAAATATCACTTGCAATGAAGACCAAAGATAATTGAATCCACTTTGTTAGCTATAACTCCAGTCTGCCAACAGTCCCTTCTATGTAAGTTCCCACAAATGTTTAAGTACCCCAATGATCCTTAACACACAATGCAAATTTTATAGCCCTGAGACATAATGAGTAATGATCAAGATTATATCTAATGAGTTCAGCTTCCTTAGCATTCAGGATCTGCAAAGAAGTCTAATGAAACCATCTTGTTAGTCCTTTTTTGCATCATGATTTTTCTTGGTGCCCCTCAACTATTAACTATATATACCTCAGTGTTGAATCATAATATAGCATCTTGGATTAAAGCATCTCCTTAGGCAGAGTGCAGGGGCCAGGGTTAGGCTGGAGTTCTATGCTAAGCATATAGTGCTTGCTGGCCCTGCCCCTGGGACACACTGAGGTGGTGCCTGAGACTGGATGTGGTGGTGTGCACCTATAATCCCACTGGCTGGGAGGCTGAAAACAGGAGCATCACTATGAGTCTGATATATGTAGTGGGACGCAGCAGACCCTGTACTAAACACAAAAAAGCTACTAAACATGAAACTTTTGAAGTTTTTGGTAAGCAAAACTGATTTGGTAAAATTGATTTTTTTGGTAAGCATAAATGAATATTTAATGAATACCAGCCATTTCAAATGTCTCAATATTTTTGTAGTCAGGTACCTACCACTCTAATCCTACTCACCCCAAATACAAACTGTGGACACATTTTCTCGATTAGCTCATTATGAAAAAGTACAATTTCACTGTCTTTGAGCACAGTATACTTCCTTTCATGCTTACTGTTCTCTGTTTATATTTGATGATAAATATAAAAATGAATGAAGAAACATAATCTTAGTTTGGAACTGTTTACATGCTAAATTACATAGGAGTAACAGAGATGAACCTACTCATTAATGCCAAAGTTCATTTCAATGTGGACTTGCTGGGGAGATACTTCACCATGATGACTTAGTCATCTGTTATCACCTATAAAGCTTGTAGAGGGCTGGAAGATAGCACAGCAATCTTAGTGCCTGCCTGGCAAGCTCAAGGACCTGAGTTCAATCCCAGTGCTAGGCCTGGATCTCTGGTCTGGTGGGCCAGGCCCTGAAACCTGGCATGGTGGTACACATCTGTAAAACCAGCACTGGGGAGACTGAGACAGGAGGATCACTAGGAATTTGAACTATGTGGTAAGACTCTATAACAAATAATTTAAAAAGGGGGGGGCTGGGGAGATAGCTCAGTAGAATAAGCACTTGCCTGGCAAGTGCAAGGGAGGGCCCTAGTTCAATCCCCAGCTCAGGAGTGGGGGGAAGCTTGTAAAACACTCATTAACTACAATTAAGCTGATTACACAAAACTAAATAGCTCCAAATTTAGATGGTGCCTGGAAGCACAGATAAATTTGATGAGTTTTCATTTCAGAGTCATATTACTCAAACTCTAAGTCACTTCCACTGGTTTCTTAGCTTATATCAAACAAAATTTTTATTATATCTTAATTCTAAATGACTGAGAAGAAAACAAAAAGTTTAATAAGTGATCTAAAATAATTTGATTTAAAGATTCAGCAGGTATTTTAAATAGCATATGCAGTCAAAGTATGCAATCAATATATGTTGTGTACGAGAAAGATCCATCAACTGCTTGAACCATTCAAAGGAAATACAAATAAGCTCTCAAACTCTGAAGCCACCATAGCTCCTCCATCAACAGCACTGGTCAGCAGCTTGTGTCCAGCCAAGGCAAGTGTCTATTAGGAGCAGCCTAGCATTCTCTAATCCACCAGGCGGAGGTGTTTGAGATATGAAACAGCACCTTGAAGCTCTTTCCAGTACAAGCTCTAAGAGGGACTGCACAGTTCCCAACTTTGGAAAACACTGCACTCAGAGAACACTTCAGACTTTTCTTGACGACTCAGAGCTATCATCAGGATAAAGCCTGCAAAGAGCCAAAGAATCAGAAGGCACCAAGCGCATCACAGTGCGCTGCTGACACAGGCTTACTCTCTGAATACTCACTAATTTATGTTACTCATGCGGCTGAGATGCATAAAGTGAAATTTGGGGACAAATGCTGCACAATTCTGAGTGCTCCTGGATACTGTCTTACTTCTTTATTAAAAGATAATGAAAACAGACTTCAAGAAACTTAATTCGATGTTTTAAATTTTTGTTTTATTTATTTATATTTAGGACAGGGTCTACAGGGTCTCACTACCATAGACTCGACTCATAGTGTTCAGCCTCCCAAGTGCTGGGATTACAGGTGTGCGCCACCACAGCACTCCAGCAATCAAACCCCCGACCTTGAAGGCACTTTAATCTGCTGAGCTATTTGGCCAGCCCTTTAATTTGATTGTTAAGTATCAGTAAACTATTTTCTTCTAATTGCTGTGAGTTCAACACTTCTCAGTACTTTTAAAATATCTTATTTTAATAAACCCTACTTCCATTTTCTTGCATCAAATTACTTCTAAAAGAATTTGTGCTTCTTATGAAACTCTGCCACCTTGTGGTCATTTAGGTAATTGTTATCAAATATATTTCCAAAATACAGACATAAACCTTCTATCTATTTGAGCTCACAACTTTATAAATATATATTTATAAACACTTAGGATTCATGATATTATGTACTTAAAATTCAATATATATCTATATCTGTATATCTATATACATCTATATATAGATGTAATACAGATATAGATATAAATCTATATATAGACATATAGATATAGATATAGATACAGATACAGATACAGATATAGATATAGATATAGATATAGATATAGATTTCCAAGGAGATAACTGGTTGATCTGGCCTACTTCAATTTTGGATTTATATATCTTGTTAAATTAATTTCTGTAGAACCAGTTTTCACTTGTGCAAAACACTCATTCTTTTTCAGTATTACAAATGCTCATTACAAGGAAGTGTTCTACTTTGTTTACTGCAAATATACTAAAATGTCACCCAGTGGGCATGACCACCTGTAACTATACATTATATCAGGTGACTTAAATCTGAGCTAATTTTTGGCTATACACAGATCCAAGTAAATGAAAATATAATCTTAATAGAATAAATGAGAACGTTCCAGTGGCTGGATGGATTTAAGAAACACAGCATGCCTATGCCTCCATGGCCAGAGGAGAAAAATCTCCTTTGGACAGAACAGGGCTCTAATCCAGCCTGTGAGACTTCAGCCAGTATTACAGGTGGAACTAAGAACCAGGCTGACATGCCCAGAAAGCAGTCCAGTGTTTCCTGGTCTGGCAACCTCCATGATGAGCCAGGAAGCACTTTTCCCTCCAGCAGTGCAATTGCTAGGAGGCTCAGTGAGTTATCTTGTGGATGGGCACTACTCCACTGTGACATTTGACAAATCAGCCTAGACATTTTTATAAGGGTGAAAACAGAGAAGTCATATTTCTATCTAAATCAAAGGTGAGTATTTTCAGGTGTTAAAAATACAGCACTATTCTCCAGGCTACAAACTCACAGCCTTTCCTTTTCATCATCAGATATTTAGAAAACCTTAATTCTTCTGTTACGCATCATTCTATTCACAAGGGAAGAGACAGCATGCATCCTACCCACTGTCTTCCCAAGGACACACACACTTATGCCCACATCTTTTCCTAACAATGGCAACACACAGTGCAGGTAAGTCATATTCCATATCTCTGTAAGCATTACAGATTCACTAAATCTGACATAACAATGCTTTATAAATAGGTACTAATCTAGTCAGCAAAATGCAAGTACCAGCAAATTATATCTTGAGCCTATTATTTGCCTTGGTTAGAAAAATAAACAACTTTCTGGTGTTGCCTATAACCAGAAGAGAAATCTAATATAGCAAAGACAACAATGATTAATGACTACAACAAAAAGCAGTTGTCAAGTACATCCTAGGTGCCAGGTTCCACGCTGAGCACGTGGAGTTCTGGTAACAGTCCATGACAGGAAAACGAATGGCTCACAGCCATACATATGGGGTGAGGAGGCATAGCTTGTGTTCCTATAACAGCAGACAGGCCTCTCTAGAGCACTGCAGCTGACTGAAAAGATAAGAAGCCTGGGAGTCTTTTTCCACACATATGCCATGGACAGAACCTCAGCCCACCAGGACACCTGATTCTATGACAATGGACACAGCAGCCTTCCTCACATCATATTCATGACATTCACCTTACCCTGTGCCACTCTGTAGTGGTAATGTTCCTATTAGGTCACTTTTCTGGAACCACTTTGTTAATGGTTTGTGTCTAAGTGTCCCCCCAAAGCTCTCTGTAGTCATGGAGCAGCTTCTGAAGTTTCTGATTGATTATTGTGGGTGTGGATGCTGCACTTGCCCTAGGGCAGGTAATTTGCATTACAGCATAAGGAGGCCAGAGGCTAGCTAGCTGCCCAGCAGTTGCCTCACCCTTTTGTTCTCTGCTCTTTGCCACTGCTATGAAAGGTTGCTCTCTGCAATGTGCTGCTTGGCCTTGGAGCCAGCTGAGTGTGGACTTCACTGTGTGTGAGGTCAATAAACCTTTCCTTCCTTCATTCTGAATGTTGGATATTTTGTCACAGCAATGATAGAAAAGTAACTGACACAGTAACCTATAAAACTTTTTAAAGTAATTTTATAGTATTACCATAATAGAAAATCAATTTGAACTTTGATACTACCCAAGACATGTAGTTCCTAGGCTCCAGTGACTGTAAAGGAGAACATGCTGTGTGCAGACTAATCATGAGGCCAAAGCTATAGCTGACTACCAATTATCTGCGTGTTTCTGTAAAGATTAAGGCACACATGTGCGTGCCATCATGACTGGATTAGAAAGACAATTTGAATTTGCTGATGGAAAGAACAATGAAGGTTATCTCTTCCCAATAAAATGGTACAGATTACCCCAACCTGAACTGCACAGTGAGATCCTGTCCCAAAATGACCCCCCCCCCCAAATTACCTACGAATAAATCCTGGGAGTCATGGTAACTACCAGAAGCTCACAGTAGCAGTCTGATTAGGCTATTTCAAAGGACTTCCTCCCTCAAAGGTTATTTAAGCAAGAAAATATGGATGGTTGGTATAAGGCTAGAAGGGCCAAAGGCAACCCAAATGATACTTCTGAAATCACAGAAATTCAGCCATGTGGGTAAACTCACATAATCCTCCCCTCCCAAGGTCAACTGTCATCCCTAGAATGTCAGAGAGGTGTGTCGGTTTCCTTCACTGGGCAGAAATTTGAGGACTTTAAGGAATCACTAGCAACAGGCTCAGATCTTCTAGATAGTGCTACTGTTTTCATTGTTTCTTTCTCATTACAAAAATACTAGAAATTATAAAAAACGATGATGGCCTGTAAAAACATGGCCCTAATTCCAATATTACGGAAAAACATTGTTGATACCTACTTGGTCTCTCTGTAGGTATTTTTCTATATACAATCATATGGTTTGGTTTTGATTCTCTTTAGAAATATGTATACCTAACCAGCCACCCATGTGGGAGAGTTGATGGCTGAGGAAACTTGAACTTCCATGCCTTTTGTACCCACAAAATCTCAGCAAGATAAAAGAGATTATAGATAAGCTTCAACAACCTGACCTCACCAGTACTAGCCATGTTATGCCCTTCTCACTTGCATGGCTTTCTCTTCTTTTTCTGAGACTTTCCCCTCTCTGCCTATAGCCTTCTCTATGGTCTCTCACTGTCTCATCCACTCTCCCTGTGGCCATATTTTTTCTATTCATTTCCCAATGTGGTTGCATTACAGTTTTACATGAGTTAAAAATACAAAATTATAGATTCAGTCTTGATGTGAGGTTTCTAAGTAAAAATAAGAGCCAGTTAAATGAGCTCACCCAGCAGCTGGGACAGTCTTCTAGCCCTAGCTGAGCAATGACAACAAGGTCAGGGCCTTGAAACAGAAGCAGGAACCAGGGGCCTGATGATATAGCAGGACTGGATCTCTGCATAAGAAGTCAAGCATTCAGTTCCAGAGTGTATCAGCTATATCTTCTCTGATGCAGGCTTTGAAAGCAAGACTTCTCTTTCACCACCTGTGATAGCTATGACAACTTCCATCTCAGCTCTTCCTGACTCACAAGACAAACTTTCCTCTTCATCTTCTTTTATCATTGGTTCTAGGCTAAGAGCTTCATGTCAATGCCATCTGACATCTATCTATTACAACTTTCCTGAAGAGTTAGACATTACGGTACTAAAAAACTCAGAAAGCTTTCAGAAAATATGACTTCGTCAGCATTTAACATCAACATACTGCAAAAGAATCTCCCACACTCAACTCCCACTTTACAGTCATAATTTTCAATCTTTAATTAAACTTCTTACTGTTATTAATAAAAGAGCAGAATGAAATCACATGAAACAAGCAATCTGGCGGCTGGGGAGATAGCTCCATGGCACAAGTGCCTGCCTGGCAAGTACAAGGTCATGAGTTCAAACCCCAGTCCCGCAAAAAAAGAAAAAAAAAAAAGAAGCAATCTGGAGAGAAGGCAATATTAATTACTATGGTATTTAATGAGATAAACAAATGCTAAAAAAATAAATAAAACCAGTTAAATTTTAACCATGAAGCTAAGTTTCCCAGTATCAGTTGTAAAAAAGTGAACAAAAAAAAAGAAATATTTATCCCACAAGACAAAACATATAAGAACCTGGAATATAAAAGATAGATCTTAAATTTTCTTTATATCAATGTGCATAAGAAACAATCCTGATGAGCTCCAAGAATCTTAATTTCCAAATATGATACAAAAACCTATAATGATATTTTAGAAAAGACATATACAGGCGTTCATATCTAAAGAGTTATTTAAAACTATTTGGAGCTGTATTTAATTCCAGGGTACTTATACTAAGTCTGTTGGATTCAACCCCCTCTACAGAGAAGAGAAACTAAAGGTCACAAAACATACACAAGATTATATAATATCTCTACATTTTAATTTGAACAACATACTAAAACGATAAAGTCACAGATAGCAGGGGTCAGAAAACCCTTTCCTAAGGCTGGACAGCCACTAACTAACCTAGTAGGTCACAACTCTCTGTGCCTCTGTAACAACTTACTCAAGTCCACCACTGTAGTACAGAAGTAGTCACTGATGACAGATGTCTTCAAATAAAACTTTGTTTACAAAAACAGGAAGCCCACCCACAGGCTGTAGTTCACTGACCGCTGACATACAGAACTGCTTTTAGGCCTTAACAATCTCTGATCTGTAAGAGATCTGATAAAGGGAGCATAAGACAGAGTAAAACTGCATAAGGCCTTCAGCTTTGATAAGGACTCCAGTGCTGATCTGAGAAAATATGATTCCAACATACTTGTGACAGGGTACTGCTCAACTTATGCCTTTCTGCACCTCAGTAGTTGTGAGGCCTAAGAACAAAAGTAAAATTATAGAAGTATTTATACACAAATATTTTTCTATTCTTAAATCCCTCTGCAAATAAAATTATTAAGGTTTTATTTAAGAATACTCACCCAAATTTTGCCAGAGATGCTAAAAAGGCCAGCCATTCCAGACATCCTATGGAAAAAAAAAAAAAAATAGATAAAGAAGCAAAACACCTCTTCTTTATGTGTTATGTGCTATGAAAAACAAAGCTAAACAAAAACTCAGGTGGGTGGTCCTTCCCCCTCCACTGATCCAGCTTTTGCTGCTGTTTATTGCTCTCTCTCCTCCACTCGCTTCTGCTTTTACAGAGTTCAGATTCTGAGGACATCATGTGACTCACTTTGCTGAAAATATATTCTCATTCCTTGGCCCTTTATCACTTCATTTTCCATGCTGGACCAAATCCCAATCCAAAACAGCTGAACAGCTGACTCTCAAGTAAAAGGGAGGGCCCAGTATCACCCACTTTCACATTTAGGCTCTGAGATAACAGCTCACTTCCTTTTCCCACTCTCTAGACCTTACACATTCTCCCTTGCCCCAGGACTCTGACCCAACAAACACTCTTCATGTACCACTCTTCATGGTGGCCATTCCACAACCAAATCTAAGCCAGGTGCAAACCTGCATGCACCATCTCTCCTTTCAACAGGAACGTCCACCTGCCCCACCATAGTCCAACCCCTCCACTTGGGCTTGAATCCGTCTAGTTCTGGTCATGACCTGCTTCTTCCTGTCATCTGTTTCTCCTACATCAGCAATTTCTCTGTTATCTGCTGCATTAGTCTCTTCAGCATGGGAATATGTTCTGCTGGCTTCCACCTTTTAAAAAGCACAATTAGGGCTGGGGAGATAGCTCCGAGGCACAAGTGCCTGCTGGGCAAGTGCAAGGTCGTGAGTTTGAACCCTGGTCCCACAAAAAAAAAAAATAAATAAAAAACACAATTAACAAATTTCTCCCAAGAGGGGTCCTTACTCCTCATTTCTTCTGAGTCATAGCTCTAACCCACTCAAACCTGACTTCCCTTACTGCTGCACTACAAATGCTCACCAAGGCCAGGATGATCTCACCTTGCTTTATTCTATGTCCAGGTCCAGATATGGTCTTTTCCCTCCTGGTTAACACTTAGCACATGTAACTACGCTTTCTTGACCACTCTTTATCTGGCTTTGGGAAAATGGGACAGGACACTTTTTTTTTTCAGCATACCTCATTAATTAATTGTTTTTGGTTTCCTTGTGCTGACTCATTCTTCACTCAACTTCTTCATTAAGGAGTGACTCAGGTATCAATCCCAAGCATGCCACTTACTTTCTCTCTAAGTGTGTTCCCCTCCTTCTTTCCTAAAGTTCTGAACTCCATCTAAATTTTCCTGAATTTTTCATGAAGACCCATTTCCATGCTTCATAGCTCTAAAAAAGTCTGCATCTCAAACTTCTCAAATCCAACCAGAATCCTTAACTTGTTCTTGGCCAAATGAGTAGCAGATTTCAAGTAGTCGAACATGAAACTCTGAAATTTTTCCTTAAAAACTGTCCCCTAGAAGGTATTCAAATATATTTTAAATGCACCCATTCTCCATCTCCACAGCTACCACTCTCTTCTAGCATGGGGTGGCTGGATATCATGAAGGCCTCTGTTCCTCCTCATTCACTCTTGCCCTCTCAGCTCACTTCGGTCAAGAGTCAGCTTCTCACTGTAGTCCTGTATCATCTGACTCTCACTCAACTCAAGCCACTGTGCCTCCTTGTCCTGGGCTCTCCCTGCGTGGCACTGCACTCCAAAGGCCGACCAAATGCTTTCCCAGGCTGGGTCTATGTACATGCTGCACTCTTCCTGGGAATATTCATCTCCCCAATCTTTATCCTGGTCAGATCTTTGTTACTTGTAGTCTTGCCCTCTAAGCACCTTTGCGAAGCATTCTAAGATAGGCCTTCCTCTCCAGTCTCTCCCTTTCTTAGTAAAGTATGATGATTTTTAATCACCCTATATAGATTATGCTTCTTGTGTTCTTGATTTTTTTCCCTACTCTTTCCTACTCAAATTCACCTGAGGGGAACTGAGGGCCCATGAATGTCTTGCTCATGATAAGTACCTAGCACCTAAAACACTATCTGGCATAAAATCTGTGCTCACCTATTTAAAGAATGAAATGCTAGAAGTGAGAGGCTTCTAGAGTAAACTCTATGCTTCCTGAGTATTTATATAAATGCCATTAAATTATTTATTTCTGAAACATCTTTTCATCTGTTCCTAAGTAGGGATAGTTCTAAATCTAACTAAACTAAAATTAATTATAATATGACAATTCAAAATTAAAACCAACAGAGAAAATAGTTGCCACTTGGCACAGCTTTATGTACTGTAACAAGTATTACTGTACAGTTTACCACCACAGCCAAAATTTACCTCTGCAATACTGTGCAAGGCAGCCTAAAATATCATAGGTTTTATTTTCCATTCAAGATACAATAGCAATTCCTTTACAGACTGTAATTCAGGAAAGAGCTGCTTCTGGACCTTACAATTTACATGAAAAGAGTAACTACTGATGTTCAATATCAATTTTTGTGAAGAAATGGTTGGCACAGTTTCAAGCAAATGCTGCAAGAAAAGCTTTTTGTCACACAAGCCAATCTGGCTACTTAATTTTCAGCTGACTAAAAACTCCCTGAAACATTCGTGAATCCACAAAACCAGAAATACTACTCAGCCCAATCATGGACAGGGTGGGCTGGGTAACTAAGTATAAGTGATGATGGGGGGGAAAGGTGGGCATTTAAGTCCTACAGGCTAAATCAATACCAATGTTTTATTTATAGCACTGTATCACCAAAAAATTAACGAGTTACATTACGTTAGAGAAGCTGGGGACTTCCAACCAGTCAGAGGCTCAACCGACTGCCATTTCTTCTCTAAGATGTAATTCTGCAGATCTTCAAAGATTCCTGGGCCTCGATAACGGCGGAATATCCCATCTTTCGCACTACAGATTAAAAAATAAAATGAGTCAAAATAATAGGTGTTACAAATAATAAATAGTATGTGAATGCTGCCAAAATTTTCAATTGGATCAAATGAAGAACGTTAGTTAAGCATAAATCAGAAGGTATATATAAATTTTAGAGTTACAAATGAGGAGTTTGAAAGCTGAAAAGTAAAAAACATTATACTTTATCATTACAGAATTTGTAACCATAAGCAAAGTTCATGGTGATCCTTTATCTACCAAGTTATTTTTTATTATGTGCTACCAATTATTTCTACTTTTTATCATAGTGAAATAGCCATTGTTTTGGGGTTAAAAACTGTATCCACATTTCCAAGCTGATATCATGCAAGTTCCTCAGCTCAAAATCAACACCAAGTTTGTTTCCTCCCACATCCCTCTTACCCCTCCCATCCTTTCACAGTCTCTGCAGTCAAGTGTCCCAGGGGGGAAGGTCTGCATGAGCCATTTTCTCTTCCTCAGCACTCACTTGCTACTCAGCATACTAGAATGGCAATTCTGCCCCCAGGATGCCAGTGACCCTGCTCAGACTGAGGGTCTCCAGTAATTCCTAAGTGCCACATCCAGAGAGAACTTAGGGATGCTTTCTGTTCACTTACTCAATGCCACTGTCCATGATTCAGCACTCCCTTCTCTTTTAGCCCAACCCCTACACCTGGGTGAGGGTTGTAGGGGTGTAGGGGTGAACAAGACTCCACCATCTTGTTCATGTTAGGCAGGGGCTCCACCACTGAGGGAGCCCCTGGTCCATTTAATTTGACTTTCAGGTCCTGAGATCTCTGGACTTCTTCCTACTATTCTGACAATCCCTTCTCAGTTCCTTCACTCCCTAAAGACAAATGTGCTAATATTGGTCAATCCTGGGCTCTAGCCTTTACCTGCTTCTCTTCCATTGTATGTGTTCTCTGTAAATACAGGAATATTTCGAATGTTATGTGCCTTAATGCTGAGAAAATTCACATATCCATCTCTATCTAGATCTTTCTTCTGAGGTTTAGATTATGACATCAAACTACCACCTAAATTTCTCCATTTGGAATTAATTAATTAGCACAGGCATTTCACACTATTTTCTCCATTCTGGCTTTATCTCCCAAAGTTCATCTTGGTCTAAGGCTTCCTTATCTTGCAGGCCAACAACAGCATTTACTAACGTGGTTTTTTCACAGTCATCATAAAACTCTTCCTTTCCATGATCAGTCACCAAACCCAACGATCCTACCTCTAACTATGCTGGGAACGCCCTTCTTCCTTTTTGTTCCACCAGTACTATCTGGGCCTAGCTGGTCTTAGCACTGGGCATGATGAGTCACAGTGTAAGGACTGGCAATGCAGCAAGCTACAATTTTCATAGCTCCTTTTGTCCTGAGCTTGAATGTACCATTTTCTTTATTTAGAAAGGTCTTTTCCACTTTGTCAGCTTAATCCACCTCTATACATCTATCAGGAATCAAATCATGCGAAAGTTTCTGGGCCTCCTCCCCACCTTTTTCCTGCCTCCTTCCCACAGCACTCCAGGAACCTCCTCTATTGCCAGAATCATTCAGAACAGTACAGTTTTTTCTCTCCATTATTATGCTAAATGAGTAGTCACACAAAACATTTCAAAATTCCTGGGATATATCTCATTTTTAATCTCTACATAAGACTATAAAATTATTTAAACTTACTGAAAAAAGGCTGGGAGGGTGGTGACAAAGAAACGGCCACTCAAACCTATAAGAGAAAAAAAAAAAAAAAAGGCACAAACACTTAGAATAAACCAAGAGCCTATGTTCCAAGAAAAGGCAACCTCAGGGTACTTTCATAGCTGTATTATTAAAATCACTGCAATGACTACATCACACTCACTTTTTTTTCTTTTAACTTACCTAACCGTTTTCAGTCACTGACACACAACTTAGCTCCAATAAGTTACCCTGAATTTAGCTTGTGTATCACTTCAGACCGTATGAAGGATGAAAAGACAGGTTACAGGATCAGACAATCTGGTTAAATACTAACTTCCCTCTGTATTCACTGAATGGCTTTAGATAAATCATTTGAACTTGCTGAGTCTCAATCACCATCTGTGTAAAACGAGCAAAGTGAACTGAACTTTTCTGAAGTTAGAATAGATCAAATATATTGAGAGCTGAGCATGATGCCTGGCACATAATAAAATTCTGGAAAAAATATAGGCATTATTAGTATCAATTGAAGAACAATACAGCAAGACATACCTAAGATTACATATAAGCTTCACTCACTTATAAAATTTACAATTACTGTAAAGGAAATATATAGATACAAGAACCTCATTTTTTTAAGTTTGCCTTAGCAAACCTTTACTGAACACTAAGTATATACAGTATCAAGTGCTGTACTATGTATATGAGAAGACAAAAATAATAAATCCCTTAGTCACTCAACAAATATTTACTAAGAACTTTTTGTTTCATCAACTGTGATAACTGCTCAAGACACTTAGATGTGCCAGGCGTGGTGGTACACATCTGTAATCATAGCACTTGGGAGGCTGAGGCAGGAGGATGGCGTGAGTTTGAGACCAGCCTGGGCTACAAAAGTGAGCTCAAGGCCAGCCTGAACTGCATAGCAAGTCGCCGTCTCAAAAAAGATTGAAGAAAAAAAAGAAGAAGACATTTAGATGAGCAAAACAGCACAGTCTTGGTTCTCAAAGCTCACAGAGCTTACAGAGTAGAGGCAAAGGTCTACACCCAATAATCAAAATCATGACTCTTAAACAGGCAAAATATTAAAAAGACAGAGGCCAGCCAGATAGCTCAGTATACTGAAAGCAGGCTAAAGCACCCGCTTAGGCAGGCACAGACCTAGGTTTGATTCCCAATGTGCTGTGCCGGATCCGCTCCCAGGGCGTGCTGAAATGAGGACTGAGACTGGGTGTGGTGTCATGCAAGTGTAATTCCAGCACTTGGGAGGCTGAAAACAAGAGTATCACTACAAGTCCGACTTGTGTAGTGAGACCCTGTAGACCCTGTACTAAAAAATATATAAAAATTTTTATTTAATAAAAAGACAAAGGATTATACAACAAAAACCTAATGAGACTCCAAGTAGAGAATAGATTCCTGCCATTTAAATGCTTACAAACAAGTAATATTTATTAATAAATTCTATTTTTTATAGGGCACTAAGAATTAAGTGAGGAGAAAAAAGTAAAAGAACCCAGAATGGAAAAACAGGAGACAGTATTTTAATATTTCTGACTATTTTTACCTTTTCCACTAAAGAAAAATGTAGACAAAATCAAAAGGTTATTCAAATCAAGTTACTCAAATTTTATACCTCTGTGGTCAGTCACTTGAAATTTAAATACTTCAGTTTTACTAAGATGGAAAATTTGCTTTTACCTATTTTATCAATTAAATCCACATTCAGCATAGTAGTTTTTGATTAGTGGTGAGTCTTCATAGATTCTCTAACTTCTCACATGAGATCAAATGGTCTCTAAAACATCCCTAAAAGTAGTTTTAGGCTACTTAAAAACAGTACTATGGGAATAGTAAAAGTCAATGTCATATCTACACAAACCACAGGTATTTACTATTTACATGTGTTCAAGCACCTTTCTCTGAAGCCATCTTTGAATCTATTCCTGTGGAGAACTCTACCATGGGGAATGAGGCTGGGGATATAGCTCAGTGGCACAGGGCCTGCCTGGTAAGCACAAGGTCCTGAGTTCAATTCCCAATACCAAAAAACAAAGCCAAAATCCACGGGGAATGAGACCATTCTGCAGTACATTCCAACTTTAAATGCCAGGAGGAAAAGTACTGGCATTTCTCAGTGCTTACAAATTACAAAGTGTTACCCTCATTGGCAATAAATAACAAAATACATATACGAGGTACAAAATTATTTTATAGGACCTGTTAATTTACATAATACACTAAATATTTCTAGATTCACCGGGCAGCAGGCCTACAGTCAAATCTTACTGCTACCTTGTACTAGTTTTTAATCTGGAATACTTAAGCTCTCTGGGCTTCAGTTTTCTTATTACAGTCTCATATTTTCTATCTCACAATATTTTAGTATGAAACAATTTTATATTTAAAAGGATATAAAATTTAGTACCTGATATGATTACTAAATAAATCCTAGATATAATTTTCTATATTTAAATCTCTGATTAAATAAAAGGATGCAGAAAATCCTTGAAAAACTGCTACTTAAGGAAACACACACACATATATAATATATATAATGTATTGGTGAAAAATTAATAAATAAGAGGAAAGTGCCATATGACCTCTGAACCTTTTTTTCTTCATTTTTCTAGTTCAGGCTGGAAGATATAACAGGACATCTAGTCCCAAAATTACTATATTAAGGTTACAAGAATTTTACAGCTCTTGATATCAATTGCTATGTTGTTTCTTGTACTACTATGCCAATTTACAAGGCTACCAATTAAGATACATTTAAAACAAAGAACATTGTTAGTTCTACCTCAAGATTGCTTTCATTTACATTTGACAATATGTCCTCAAATGACAATCCATGTGGAAGATTAATAAGGTTGTACCATCTAACTCAAAACTGAACTCAGTTTCCTGTCAATAATAATATCCTGCCAGGCATTGTGGCACAAGCCTGTAATCCCAGCACTTGGGAGGCTGAGGTAGGAGGATCAGTGTGAGTTCCAGACAGCCTTGGCTACAAAACTGAGCTCAAGGCCAGCCTGAACTGCATAGCAAAAAAAAAAAAAAAAAATCAGAAACAACTGATATCATCCTTATATTGTGACATATTCCTTAAACCACTGTAGATCTGACACCACAGGACATTTAAATGTCACTTCTGGGCCCGGCGGGATGGCTCAGTGGTCTAAAGCGCCTGCTTGGGATAGCTTGGGCGGCTTCAGGGACCATGGTTCAATTCCCCGATACCACATGCTGCGCCAGCCCTGCCCTCGGGGTGGGCTGAGCCGGCCATAAAAATGAGTAAATAAACAAATAAAGGATCTGAAACAAGAAAAAAATAAATAAAAAAAATTAAAAAAAAAATAAATAAATGTCACTTCTGAGAGGCTAAAAGTCATCAAAAGCGTTACTCTTGGTCCACTATGTGCTGCAGCATTGCATGCTTGTGCCACAAAGCTTCACAACACAGATACCTCAGAAGAGCCAACCACCATGTAAGGCTGTGGCCGCAGGGTTTATGAAACAGTACAGTGTGGATTTTGCAAGAATTAGACTTTGCAAAGAGCAAGGCAGCAGCCAGTTACACCCTAAATAGCTTACTGCTGCAAGCTGCAGAAATTATGGTGGTATGTATACTCAGGAGACTAGATAAAAAATACATGGTTTTTCCCAAGTCTCCCAAAATTTCCATATTTTCACTTTCAGGTAACTTCTTGGTGTTTTGTTTTGTTTTTGTCTGCTTGTTTGAGACAGGGTCAAATGTAGTTTAGGCTGGCCTTGAACTTACTATATAAGGCAGGCTGGCTAAAAACTCATAGGA
Organism: Myocastor coypus; assembly: GCA_004027025.1. Taxonomy (NCBI): domain Eukaryota; kingdom Metazoa; phylum Chordata; class Mammalia; order Rodentia; family Myocastoridae; genus Myocastor; species Myocastor coypus. The sequence continues at coordinate 21,279 of PVJA010035353.1, forward strand.
ATCCTCCTGCCTCTGCCTCCCAAGTGCTGGTTGGGATTACAGTTATGAGCCACCACACCTAGCATTTAATTTCTACTATTAAATGAACACTGAAGTACAATGTAAAACAGTTATAAATTTATAATATATAAAATACTTTCATTTCTCATCAAAAACCTTAAAGACACAAATATAAAAAAGAAAACCAACAAATATTAAGAGAAAAAGCTTATGATAGATAATTACATTTTTATATATAGCAGGTATTGTAAGTTCAGCCCTAAGAAAGCAGAGAAAGCAGCCAGACACAACACTGCAGACCTGAGTCCTGCCACTGAGAGGGCTGACACAGGAGGATTGCCAAGTTCAGGTCCCCAAAAAACAAAAGGGGCTGTGGTAGAGCACTCCTGGCTTCAGTCTCCAGCACTGGGGGGGAGGGGGGGTGTTATGGCTTATGTCTAGTTGTCCCCCCAAAGCCTCATGGAGTCATTGGGCGGGGACTTCTAGAGTTTGAGACTTGATCCTTGATCCCTGGGATTATGGGTTTTAGTACTGATGGGATTATGGGTGGAAGTACTTCTGGGACTATGGGTGTAGCCTATGGCGGGAGCTAAGGCGGAGAGCCTGAATGTAATATAAA
>PVJA010035354.1:0-21921 GCA_004027025.1 Myocastor coypus
TTTTTTTTTTTTTTTTTTTGTCTTTTTGAGACAAGGTCTCACTATGCAGTTGAGGCTGGCCTTGAGCTCACTTTTGTAGCCCAGGCTGGTCTCGAACTTGCAGTGATCCTCCTGCCTCAGCCTCCCGAGTGCTGGGATTACAGGCGTGAGCCACCATGCCCGGCTAAGTGTGGTCTTCTTGAACTTTCCAGAACAGAAGAGACACCCAACTGAGCCCTGCCCAAATCCCTGGCCCACAGAATCATGAGCAATAAATAATGAATCCTTGCTGTTTTAAACCACTGGGTTTCAGGATGGCTTGTTACACAGCAATAACTAGCTGAGATACTTGTCTGTGGAGTATAGGTGTATGGAATGAGCGAACAAGTTGTAATGCTGGGTGTGGAGCTCATCTCTTCTGTTGACTTTAGCACTCATTAGGACCTGACACATCAATTTTCTGGTATGATCACCGCAATGGTGAAGTTTGTGTGTCAACTTGACAGGGCCGCTAGGTGCCAGATATTTAGTCAAACAACGTGGGTGTTTCTTTTTTCTTTTTCTTTTTGCAGTACTGGTTTTTTTGAACAGGTTTGTTTGTTCATTTATTTTCTATTTTAGAGAAGCATCTACAGGGTGCTTAGGGTCTCATTACTAGACCAGACTTGTAGTGATCCGCCTGTTCACAGACTCTGGAGCACTGGGATTACAGGCATGCACCACCACACCGAGTCTCAACCACAGTCTCAGTGTACCTGAGGATTGAGCCCCCTACCCCTACGTCTGTTTGCAGGTGCTTTAATCTGCTGAGCTCTTTGGCCAACCCAATAGGCTTAACACTTACAATCTGGAGACTTGGCAAAGCAGATTGCCCTGTGCAGTGTGGGTAGGCCTCGCCTAATCAGTTGCAGAACTAAAGAGAACAAAAAGTTCACCTTGAATAATAGACAATTATCTTTTCTAGGGACTGCCAACCCAGGGAATAACCTCTTCTTTATTCTTCAGCAGCTGTTCATGTTCAGACTGTATGGGGTTGCATTGGGACTTTGGTACTGCAGATTTTGGGTTCTCCAGCCTTTATAATCACTTGAGCCATTAAGTGACACTAAGTCAATGTCTCAATGCATGTATCTCTATCTGTCTATACTTGTTTCTGCATCTATATCTATATCCATGTCTGAGTTTTAACATGAGCAAGATGGAGCCAGCAATCTCCTAAGGGAGAGGCAACTGCATCCTGCAGGATGTAGACACAAGATGACAAAGGGGGTGATGTCACCTGGTCAGGGAGGCTGGGGAACAGTTCTCGGAGAAGTGCTGGAGCTGTGGGGTGCAGGGTGGTTGGGAATGAACCAGGGCAGAGGGGAGGTTCCATGTAGGCTGGGTACCAAGGAGGCTGGGTCCAGGGAGAGAGATGGCAGGCATTCTGCAGACTGCATGAGAGCTGCTATGGCTGGAGGGGACCCCACAGGCCTGGTGAACCAGGTACCCCAAAGCTCTCTCGCGGAGCAGTGGGAGGACACTGAGCCCTGTCAGTGTGACCAGATTTGCATTTCTGGAAAGGTGTCCGTGGCTGGTGCATGGTGAGAACATGGGCGGACAGGAAGGGCTGGGTGGAGTCCAGGGCTGGCAGGAGGTGTCCGGGACCGGAGAGGGGCTGAGACCCAAGCGGAAGGGTGAGGCCAACAGGGCACAAGGAATTAAGGTGAACCTGCTGAGTGGGGTGGCCCCACCACACACACAAGGCAAGAATGAGGGAGGAGGGAGGGATGGCAGAACAGACGTGGCACTATATGATATGGGACAGCAAAGGGGGTGACACTCGGGAGCGGGGGACCTCTGCCTGCTCACTGGGTGAACTTAGGTAGATTACTCTGAAACCTCTGTTTCCCAAATCCTCAGTTTCCCAAACTGGGATAAGTGTTATAAACAAAGGGACCTGTATGGAGGGCCTGGTGCCCTGGGCCAGCTAGTCTTCCTCTCTGAGGTGGCATGCACGGATGCTGGGTGAAGGACTGAGTGAAGGTGATGACTGACTGACCGTCACTCTCGGTGGGACACAGGACCGTCGGGAAGCCGTGGGGGGAGTTCCCCCTGCTCACCGCCTCCAGCATTGGCTTTTAGCCGTTACCCACGGTCATTAGGTCTCAGGTCTTACCAAGGCCTGCCATGGGTGGGAGGAGGGTGCAGAGCTCAGGTGGCAGGGAGAGCGCAGTGGGGCTGCAGTGAGGGCAGTATTAAGTGAAGGGGGCTGGCTGGGTGTGGTGGCACAGGTCTATAATTCCAGTACTCAAGAGGCTGAGGCAGGAGAATGATCATGAGTTCAAAGACAGCCTGGGCTATATAGTGAGACCTTGCCTAGAAAGAAAGAAATACAGGATGCTCCCGCAGCCTCTTTTTTTCCTGGAAGTCCAGGCTGTCTCCTCTGAGTGGCGGATCAGGCAACCAGGCTCCCCCTGGCTTGTGGCTCTTCCTTTTCCAGGCCACCAGGTCATGGCAAAGAGAGGTGGAGGGACAAGCCATGCCCGACCCTTAGCATGCTCAGCCCCAAGGGCAACGCTCAGCTCCTGCTTCCACTCACTGGCTACCACCGATGGTGACAGAACTGGGAAAGAGCCAACTGGACAGTCTCCTGGGAGGAGGCCTCCACTGGGGATAGGTCCCAGCTGAGCTGCCACACTCTCAGAACTGTGGTAATGCCTGCAGGAGAGGATGCATCTAGAGGGAAACCTGAACTCTGCTAGCCTGGAGTCTTTCTGAGACTGTGGCTCTTGGTCACCGCGGGAAGGGTTGTCCCAACTGTGCTGGGGCTTCCTCAGGAGGGGAACAGACAATCCTGGGAGAAGTGAGAGGAAGGAGCCAGGGTCAGCCTCCAGGATAGTCACGGTAAGAAATGCAGGCACTTGGGCGGGGCTGGGGACAGCCTGTGCAGTGACCTGGCGCGGTGGTGCTTGTGGGGTGTACCTCTCACCCTGACATTCAGCCAAGGCCACGGAAGTGGGTGAGGGCGGCATGGGTGGAGCTTGGGCCTGTTTCTTTGTGTGTGTGTGTGCGTGTGTGGTTTTTTTTTTTTTTTTTTTTTGTCTTTTTGAGACAGGTTCTCACTATGCAGTTGAGGCTGGCCTTGAGCTCACTTTTGTAGCCCAGACTGGTCTCGAACTCGCACCAATCCTCCTGCCTCAGCCTCCCGAGTGCTGGGATTACAGGTGTGAGCCACCACGCCCAGCTAGGGCCTGTTTCTTTGTATGTCCTTGCTTCTCTGTTTTCCTCTTTTGTTTTCTAGAAGGGACCTGGGGGACACAGGGAAGCACAGGCCCTGAGGGCAGGGCCAGGGCCTAGCTCTTCTCCTATGGGCTCTGATACAGCTTGTCCCTCGTGCCCAGGTCTGCTTCTGCGTCCCACGCTATCAGGATTCCCGTGGCTGGCCCAGCTTCACGTGGCGATGGGCTGACCCTGGTATACAAAGCACTCATGTGTCTGGAGACTGCAGCCCCCTTCTCAAACCTTCTTTGTGTGACCAGTCTGAGGGGAGGGTCCTTGGGTGTCATGAGCTGGGACACTCTGCTGTGAAGGGCTCAAGGGTCCAACTACGGACAGCTCCTGGGCTCTGCCCTATCTAGATGTCCCTGTCCATTGGCATCCCAGGACTGTGACCAGGGGCCATCTGGGAGCCCCTGCCTGCACCCCTGGCCCCACCCAGCCTGGCCCTGAATGTTGGACCATTCACAGCCCTGCGCGGCCATTCACAGCATGTCAGAAGAAGCCTAAGTCACCTGAAAGGGCTCCATTCCACCTTCTCAGGCCACAGGTGAACTACCGTGTCACTTTTTCCATAGGTGTTTTGTATTTTTGTCTATCTGTTTGTCTTATACTAGGCACTCAACCTAAGGCCATGCTGAGCTACATCCCCATTACCACCTCCGCTTTATTTTGAGATGGAGCTCACTAAGTCAAGAAGTTGCCCAGGCTGGGTGTGAACTTGAATTCCTCCCTCATCAGCCTTCCAGAGTGCTGGAATTACAGGCTCAGGTTTTACCTCTTCTTCTATATGGCCAGATCTCAGGGTGGCACTTAAAAATGAACTTTGGAATGGGAGGCATTTGGGTGGGTGGCATAGCTTCACCTATGCGGAGCTGGCTGTATTACCTGGGCAGTCTTCTGTGCCTCAGTTTACTCATCTGTAACATGAGCACAGCCATACTGTCAACATAACAGCCTGGCTGTGAAGGCTAACTAGAGTGATGACATAATGTCTGTGCCCACAGAAAGTGCAATGACCCTCAGTGACAGCCCGAGGTGAGGCAGGAGTCTCTTAGAGCAGGGTCCAGGCCTGTACCCGGCACCCCTAGCTCCTACTCTTGCTCTTTCCTCCCCTAGGCCCTCAGCTCAGGGTACTGCAGGCCAGAGCAAAGTATGAAAGCCCTGCTTCATGCAGGCCTCTGGGGGAGTCTGTGAGTGTCTGAGTCCATGAGTGATGGCCCCGCAGGTGCCAGGGACCCCAGCTCTGCCCACACCCGGTGCCAGGGTGATGTCTACATGACTCTGTCAGCGGTTACAACCTCCAACTGCTTCTCAATGCTAAGTTTTATCAAAGGCTCAGTTGAGAGAAATAAAGTTCATGGGGTTATTTAAAGGGCACACATTCCACCCATTCTTCCAGATGGGGCTTAGCCCTGAACTGAGTCAGACTCACAGAACTGAGGCGTTCTTGGACCACACTCCTGAGTCGTGGCCGGAGCCTCATTGTGTGTTTGTGTCTGTGTCTCTGTGTGTGTGTCCTGCGATGGTGGCCACTTTATGGAAAGTCACTAGAGGATCTCTATTTTCACCACCGTGGCTAGGTGACCCTACAAAAACTAGGAGCAAAAACAGTTTCAGCTCAAGCTGCCTCCTGCAGAAAGGACAAGTTGGCCTGTGGGGCTGACCCCAACTCCCACTTTGGCTGGCTGACAGGGAGCTCAGAGCCACATTTGGGGGCTTGCTTTAAGACTCTTAGAGGAGCTCTTGGCCTGACATAAGAGTTGCCAGATGCTGACCTACAACATACCGCATTGGCAGTAAGGTTTTCTGCAGGTTGTAAACCCGGGCACCATGGCCCATACCTGTAATCCCAACACTCAGAAGGCTGAAGCAGGAAGATGGTTGGGAGTCGAGGGTGAGCATGGACAGCACAGGGAGATCCCATCACACACACACACACACACACACACACACACACACACACACACAGACTCCATGTGTCATGGCCATCGCTTCAGTGCCCTGGTACAGCCAGAGTGGGAGTAAGGAAACACACTAATATGCATCCTGGGAAACAAATGCCTGGTTGGGTGAGGGGAGAATGATGAGGGGGAGGCGCGCTCGGTGCAAGGCTCCTGTGGTGGGGGTGGAGCCTCTCAGCTCGCTGAACCAAAAAGCATGAAAAGAGAATTTTTCCATGAATTTGAGAAGAGAAGCACAGCCATTGCCCAATTCACACTTCTCCCTGTGGCCCCCAGGCTTTCTGGGTATTTTTGCCACATTGCGGAACACTGAAACTCCTTTCTCTTCCTCTTTGACCCCCCCCCCCTCACTCCTACCCACCCTCTTCCTTCCTGAACACGCCTGTGGAGGCTCCCTCCCTCCATCTGGGCACATGTTGGGGTGCCCGCTGAGGCCATCCTTCCTCTCTGGGCCAGACAGGGATCTCAGGGCCCGCAGTTTGCTGCAGGAGCTGGATGATGGCTGGGGAGTTTAGAATCCTCTGTAAGAGCAGCTGTAGAGCAGGAAGCCACAATGGCACCCAGGTGGCCCCTGTCTCATTTTAATTGATTCTATGCCTTGATTTGTGGTGTATTTTGTTCATTATCTTAGCAATAACCTCTACCTATCATCTATCTATCTATCTACCTATCTATCTATCTATCATTTTTATGGTGATAGGGATTGAACCTAGGACTTTATGAGTGCTAGGCAAATGCTTTATCACTCAGCCATACTTTCAATCATTATTTAGGGGGCAGGGCATGGTGAACTGAACCCAGGGCCTTTGCACTGAGCAACTTCCATAGCCCCTTTTGTTATTTGTTATTTTAAGATAGGGCCTCACTAAGTCACTAAGTTGCCCAGGCTGGGTTTGAACCTACAGCATTCCTGTGTCAGCTCCCAGGGTGCCGGGATTGCAGGCATGCATCACCTCGCCTGGCTAAAGTTGTTTTTATTACCGAATGCTAGCCATGCTAGGAAGGCCCTTCTGTCTATTGTGTACCCACCTACCTCATGCAGGGTTTGCCCGCCTCAGTGCTGTCGACATTTCAGCTCTCTGTCTGCAGGGCCCTGCACACTGGAGGACAGAGCCCAGCACTTCTGGTCTCTGTGCTGCTCACGTGTTGCCCCACCCTGTGTGTGACCCTTGAGAATGTCTCTAGACATTGCAGTTGTCCTCTAGAGGAAGGAGTCCAAATGGGCCCCAAGCTGGTTCTTGGCTTGTTTCTTTGCTCTGTCCCTCCCTACAGAGACCTCCTGGGTGCAGGAACTGTGTGTCCCGGGTGCCTGCGTCTTCGAAGCTCTGCCAGCTGTCCATGCGCTCTTTTGCCCAGTTTTCTTGCCTTTTTCTTGTTTGTGCCCTGCTGGGGATTGAGCCAGGGCCTCGCCAATGCTAACCACGTGCCCTGGCACTGAGTGGCACCTCCAGCTCCCTGGCTCCATTTTCACTTACATCTTTGGATTGGCCAAAGGCACCCTTGTGCTCCTGCTGGGCGTGCCGCTGGGGTTCCTCCTTGTGTTTTGCCCCTCTCCGTCCCTGGCTACTGACTCTCACCTTGCAGGTGAGGAGGAGCCAGGGGCAGAGCGGCTGCTACCAGTGCTCATGGTGCAGGTCAGGGACAGAGTTCTGGACCCCTTTCCTCCAGGTACACTGTCCCAGGACCAGCCCGGGCCTGAGGCAGAGGGTGGGGGAGGGGAGGAGGCAGCTCACTCAAGGCCTCGTGGGTCCAGGGCAGCACTCGGGGGACATCCCCAAGGGGACGCCCAAGAATGACCCCAGAGATTTTGCTTCAGTGTCTGACGGGAGGCCACAGCTCTGGTAAGAAGATGTGGAGGGCCAGAGAGTCCAGGGGAGGAGGCAGGCTATAAACTAGCACTATTGGAGCGATGTCTTCAAGCTCACAGGCTCCGCCGACTGGCATGGAGCTTTCTGTCCCAGCCTCTGGGCAGCCATGTCATCTGCTGGCCCTGGCAGCAAAGCGTTTCTTTCCAGGCGCAGGGCATGATTGATGGGGAGCCGGGGGCAGCAGAGAGCGGGCTTTGTTGCCTAGATGCCTTTCACATGACTCCCTGACCTCAGGCCCTCCCTCCGCCTCTTGTCTTTTTCTTCTCCACTGCCTTCTGCCCTACTTGGTTTTGCTTTGCTCAATCTGCATGAAGCCCTCAGAGTCCTGGAGTGTCCCCCAGAGCCTGCTGTTTCTGGCTGAGCTTTGCTTCCAGCTCCTGGACACGGCCCTGGGGCTTTGGGCCCCGGAGGTCCACCGAAGGGCCTTGGCCTGGGAGGGGAGCACCTGGGCATAGGCCTCGTGCCTCCTTGCACACCACTCAGGAGGGCCTCTGTGCTCTTTCTGCTGGGTTACAAACAGTTCTGGTCCTGGTGACACCTCACTATCTCTGACAGACGGAGGACCCTATACTCAGGCCCTTTCCCATCAGCCTAAGGCTCCTGCTTAGCAAGGGGATGGAAGCCCTCTGGCCTGGGTGGTCCCCACAGCAGCTGACAGCTCTTGTCACTCAGGTTCACACAGTGGCTGTCCAGGTACCTGATTTCTGGGCCATAGCCCCATTTCTGACTTTATTGGTTGGGGTTGTGTGTGGCTCCAGGAGGCTGTCAACTCTTCATGGGTGACTCTGCTCTGCAGCCATGATGGAGAGGACTGCCCTCCTGGGGACAGAGAGACACCAGAAGAGCCTGAGTACCGTCCAGAAACCTGAGCTTGCATCTGGACAGCCCTCAGGCACGGTGCATCCCAGCAAGCTCCCCACCCTCAGTCATGGTGCAGGAACATCTATGTTGTGTGACTATAGATTTTTGAAAGAACCAGGAAAATCAACCAAGCCTCCACAAGTGAGAGGGTCACACCTGCAGGGAGCAGAAGCCAGGCTGGTCTCAGGGCTGCCCTTGCAGGACTGCTGTGCTCTCTGGGTTCCTGAGGTGAGTGGGGGACCGGCCTCTCCACTGCCCCGTTTGCAGAGCAGACTGGCTGGTCTTCCAGCGCCTGGGTGGGGAGGCCCGCTGGAGCCAGAGCCTGTGGGTCTCAGCCAAACTTGACGAGAGAACTTTTGCAGGCTGCTGACCTTCTGCAGCTGTTTTATAGGCCCTGTGGAACGAAAGGGGAAGTTTGGCTGTATTTAGAAAGTTGTGCACAAAGAGGAATGGCGGGGGTGGGAGCAGGGTGAGGAGGCTGGCTGGGTGGGGGTGTGGGGAGGAGGCAGGCGGTCCAGGAGGGTTGCCAGCAGGGGCCAGAGGACAAAGGCTTGATTTGGGTCCACATGTTGTCACTTTGGAAATGCGTGGGGTTGGAAGATGGGGTAATACAGCTGGGGATAGGGAGGGGGAGTGGGAGGAGACAGGGAAGAGGAAGGGCAAGGGAGAAAGAGCAGAAAGGGGGAAGTTCCCAGCTAGGGAACCTGGCTTTCTGTGAAGCTGAAGACAAATGCTGAATGCTCTGGGAGCTTTTCTACCACTCCAGAGGCTCCACTTGTAATGGGGACAGGGAGAGGGGAGAGGATGGCCCAGCCCTGGGGTAGGAGCTAAAGGAGGAAGTTGAGTTTCCCCCAAGGCATGCAGAGATTTCTATGGTGCCTTGATTGGGTCACAATAACCCCCATGCCCACACACATGGATGACTCATGGATGACGAGTAGTTGTGGGGTCCAGAATCCTAAGTCTCTCTGGCTGAGTGTGTGGTGAGCGGTGGCCAGCTCCCCGTACCTCGGGCTTTCTTCCTCTACTCTCATGTTGGTTAAGGAGCCAGGGATAGGCCTCAGGCCTTGCTCCCTCAGTTATGGATCCCTAGTCCCATGCACAAGGGCTCCACACTCAGGAACCTATCACTTCCTGAAGGCTCCATCTCCAAATGCCATCATCTTGGCGGCGAAGATTTCAGCATGTAAATTCTGGAGGAACATACGTATCCGGGCAACTGAGAGTGTCCTGTCCCTAGGATCAGGAGCATGCTCGACTCTTCCCCTCCAGACTGCTTTGGGGCTCAAGGGACAACGACAGTGGTGGAAGGACTAGAGAGGCTCCTAGCCCTGATGTCACAGGCCTGAAGAAGCCAGAAGGCTTGATGAAGGACCTCCAGGCCTCAGGTTCCTGGGTCCCTCACCTACTGGGAGATGAAGTCCCCTGTTGGGCTGAGGGGCCCTGGCCTCAAGCTAGGGGACTCTCCTTGAAGGAGGAGCAACTGTCTCCATTTTAGCCTAGCCTGACTATTTTCACATATGGATAGGGCAGCACTGACCAGGACTTTTCCTTATCCCTTCCACTGACTCTAAGCAATGCACATCCATCCAGCCGAGGTGCTGTTGGTAGTCTTTGAAGGCAGCAGGCAAGTTTCTCTGGAACTCCCACCTGTCGCTCCCTAGTGTGAGGTGGGTAGAGACAGGATGAAGAGCCAATGTTCCACACTGTAGGCTGGGATCAGCCTTGCGAAAGAAGCAAGGACTTCCTGGGGCTTGAAAGACTACATGTGCTGAAACCCTGACCCCAAAACATTCGAGGCTACTTCAGTTGTGTCAGGCACCTATCCCTCTGCGGATCCTCCCCTCTGCACACTGTGGAGGTGAACACAGCCTCCTACCTAGCCCGGCTCACACCACTCACCTATATCCCGCCACCCTCCAAGAAACTCATCCTTAGGCCACTCCCTTCATGAATGAATAAAATCCAGGTTTGGCCCTGGGTTGAAGCTCTTGTTCCGGATAGGCATCATCAGGGCTGGAATTAGGACCCCTTGGCTCCCCAAAACCATCTTAGTGGTTTTGGTAGATTAGAATTAGCTTGAAGGGATTCTAATAATTTAGCCATGGGATTATAAATATAAACTTCCCAGGGGCCCGGTGGGATGGCTCAGTGTTCTAAAGCACCTGCTTGGGAAAGCTTGGGCGGCTTCAGGGACCACGGTTCGATCCCCGGCACCACATGCTGCACCAGCCCTGCCCTCAGGGCGGGCTGAGCCGGCCATAAAAAAGGTTCTGAAACAAGAAAAAAAAAATTATTAGTTTTTTTTTTGTTTGTTTTTTTTGTTTTTTTTGCAGGACTGGGGTTCAAACTCACAACCTTGCACTTGCCCAGCAGGCCCTTGTGCCTTGGAGCTATCTCCCCAGCCCCCCCAAAAAATTATTAAAAAAATAAATATAAACTTCCCGGACTGAGCCAGAGACTTCCACTGCTGACTCTGGGAAACACCCAGGCAGGTTCAGGCTGTGTGTACCTGCAAGTGCTCTGGGTAGACACGGCACAGCCCCAACATCTATGCTGTGTGGAAGGAAAAAGAATTGGATTAAATGGGCCTGATAATTAAACAATCTTCAATAAAAAAACCTATCAGCTCTAGTTGGAAGTGGTGTTGCCCACTCTTATAATCTCAGCATTCTGGGAGGCTGAGGTAGGAAGATCGGGTGTTCAAGAACAGCCTGGGCCACTTAGCAACTTACTGAAACTCTGGCTCAAAAACAGGGGCGGGTGCTTGTGTTGGGAATGTAGCTCAGTGCAAATGCTGTGGGTTAGGGGTCGGCGAAATAGCTCAACGATCTAAAGTGCTTGCTTAGGCAAGCTTAAGCAGCCACAGGGACCATGGTTGGATCCCCGGCACCACATGCTGTGCCAGCCCCACCTCCACGTCAGGCTGAGCTGGCCAGAGTCTGGGTTTGGTGGCTCGTGTCTGTAATCCCAGTGCCGGGGAAGCTGAAAGCAGGAAGATCCCCGCAAGTACAAGCTGTGCAGTGAGACCCTGCAGCAAACACATATGTTTTTAAAAACAAACTTGTAAGAGCGCTATAAGAAATGCTTCTATGTTCTTTCTCACTCTCCCCATGTATTTTTTTAAAATTTTTATTTTATTTTATTTTATTTTATTTATTTTTTTCTTGTTTCAGAACTTTTGTTTGTTTATTCACTCATTTTTATGGCCGGCTCAGCCTGCCCTGAGGGCAGGGCTGGCGCAGCATGTGGTGCCGGGGATCGAACCGTGGTCCCTGAAGCCGCCCAAGCTTTCCCAAGCAGGTGCTTTAGACCACTGAGCCATCCCACCGGGCCCCTCCCCATGTATTTACACCAGGAAAGATTAGACATCTCTTTCCCCTTCCCACCTTCTCTGTGCACTTCAAGCCTGTTCTTTTGTACAGCCTGGCTTCCATTTCTTTCTTTCTTTCTTTCTTTCTTTCTTTCTTTCTTTAATTTTATTTTTTTCTTGTTTCAGAACTTTTGTTTGTTTGTTTATTTTTATGGCTGGCTCAGCCTGCCCTCAGGGCAGGGCTGGCCGGGGATTGAACCGGGGTCCCTGCAGCCGCCCAAGCTTTCCTAAGCAGGCGCTTTAGACCACTGAGCCATCCTGCCAGGCCCCTGGCTTCCTTTTAGCTGAGCTTTATTCTTCACATTGCCAGATACTGCTGGGTTATTCTAGATCTTACACGAAGTTTACCTAATGGGAGACAGATTACTTTTTTCCTCGGTGTTACTCTGGTGGCCAGGCCACCACACCTGGGCTGCCTGAGTCCCAGGGCAGTTCCAGGAACTCTGCTGGCTGTGGGGCAATGCTTGAGTCTGCTTGTCACTGGGCAGCTGTTTTGCCCCCTCGGAAGCCGGGCTGGCCTTGACTGAGCTCCGTGTCACTGAATTTTCCTCCATTTTGTTGGGGTTTTCCACACATGTTCTCACCCACGGATGGGAACGTCACACAATACAGGCTTTGTAGTGTCCAGGGTGGCATGGAGGAAGCAAAAGTGACTTCCCTGGGCCCCTGAGAAACCCAGGTGGCTTCCTGCCTCTGACTGGTGAGCAGAAATGAGGCTCGAAGGCTGCCGTCTGGCTCTGAGGCCTATGGCCCTGCTCAGGACTGGCAGTCTTAGGCAGAGGGAACATTTTCCAGAGTACAGCTGAGGGACAGAATGTCTCGGCTAGATGGGGCGGGCTGGGCAGTGTTCTGGAAAAGCCCTGCTTGTTTTGGGAGGTGTTCAGGACACTGAGGTTTGGGAACCCATGGCGGCACTTTTACAGTTGCACTGGGCCTTGGGAGAGGAGGAGTAGGCAGTGCCTGATACCTTGGGGTCAGTGGCAAAGGTGAGCACAGCCCTGCCAGCCTGAGCTCTGGGTCTCTCACAGGGTTGGGAAGATGCTGGGCTTTGAAGAGGAATGCAGGCCAGAGGAGCTGGCTGGAGGAGGGCTGAGCTGCTCTAACCCAGCCCGGTGCCTTGGCTTTGGGGCCTGCACCCAGGCGCCTTGCAGGAAGCAGTGGGAGACACCCGGGCACCCTGGAGCCAGGGCCTGCTGAAGCGCTTACCCAGGCAAGCTGGCCTCACTGCAAGGGGAACCCAGAGAAGGGGGGCTCAGGCCAGGCCAACAAGGCTCAGGGAGCACAGGAAGCTTGGCCTCCTCTCCCCATGTTTCTGCCTTGTGCTCTGCTTTTGCACACAACCCACAGGCCTAGGGTCCAGGTCCAGAACTGCTCTGTGGCCTTGGGCAAATTAGCGGCCCCAAAGCTTGTGGTCACCTTGTGGGTGAACTGGGAAGCAGAGCACCTGAGCCACCTCTGGGCGCGTCCAGTGATTGGGCGCTAACAGGGGGCTTCCAAGGGCTCAGCTGGGGGTGCCTGGGTTGGTCTGAGACCCACTCTGAGAGCCTGGATCTTGTGGGCCTGCTCAGGTAGGGTCTGAACAGGCACTGGGTATCTTTGGAGTGGAAGGTAGGGCCGAGTTGCCACATGGGAGCCCCTGGTTACAGGACACAGATATGGGCCACCCAGGCCCTTATTCCTGAGAGCGTCTTTCCTGGCACAAGCAGGGACTTTAGCTGGCCTAAGCCCGGTCCCTCAGTGTCACGTTGCTATTCATTTCATGGCGCCGCTCCTAGAGTCCTGGGAGCGCTGCGCACCCGGTCCTCGCTGTCACCCGCGCAGGCTGAGACAGAGCCCCCTGTCTCATTCTCCCACAGAGCTGACGTTGCCCTGCGGCCCAGCTGCCTGCGGTTTTCAGCAATAACAATATCCCGGGGGAGGAGCGGTGGGTGAATGGGCGCTTTGTCCCCAGGCCTCTGAAGCCCGATTAATTATGCGCTGCTGAACGAGGGCCCCGGCCGCCGGCTCCGCGCCACGGCACAAAGCGCCGCGAACGAGGAGAAGCGCGATCACCCGCGCTCAGCAGTCGCCCTTGTCTCGCTGACACCCGGCGCGCCCCTCTCGGGCGGGTGGCTGCACTCAGGATTTTCCAGTCCTTCAGTGGTTACCAGGGACGACTGCGCTGGGGGCGGGTGGGGGGGCAGCACCAAGGGCCCAGGGGATGGAGTGTGAGGGGCGGGGAGTCCCGGAGAGGGGGAGGGGCAGGGTGTCGCCCCTGGGGACGGGGTGGGGGCGGGGCTCCGGCTGAAGCTGGGGGTATGGTTGGAACGCAGGCCTCTAGAGGCGGTTTGGGGTTCCCGTACTGACCCGCTGCATGGATTTCAAGGGTACATCCTGATAAGCATGCGCCCCCGTGTCACCTACGGTTCACCGAGATACACAACGGAGCTACCCTTGTTGGTTCACACTTGTCTCAGCGCTCTGGGAGATCCAGGCAGGAGGATTTTAGGTTCTAGTCCAGGCTGCAGCTTAGTGATTTAGGAGCCCTTGACTCAAAAATTAAAGATTAAAAAAAGTTGGGAATGAAGCTCAGTGCAAAGGGCCTGTGTTCAGGTCTCAGTACTGGGGAAAATATTTGAGTGTATATGTGTACTAGCAAACTGATGTGATTAAAAAAACAACAACAACAAACCTAGGCTGAATGTTAACATTTTAAAATTTATTACAGTAGTCTGGTGTTGTGGTACATGCTTGTAATCCTAGCACTCAGGAGGCTGGCCTCAAGAGTTTGAGGCTGAGTGGAGCATGGTGGTGCACCTGTGTAATCCCAGCACTCGGGAGGCTGAGGCAGGAGGATCGGTGCAAGGTTGAGACCAGCCTGGGCTACAAAAGTGAGGTCAAGGCCAGTCTGAACTGCATAGCGAGAGCCTATCTCAACAAACAAACAAACAAAAAAAGAGTTCGAGGCCAACCTGGGCTACTTAGTGGGCTCAAGGCTATCCTGAACTAGATAGTGAGACCTTGTCTCAACCCCACTCTCCAAAATTATTACAATAGGGGCTGGGGAGATAGCTCCGAGGCACAAGTGCCTGCTGGGCAAGTGCAAGGTCGTGAGTTCGAACCCTGGTCCCACAAAAAAAAAAAAAAAAAAAAAAAAAAAAAAAAAAAAAAAAAAAAAAAAAAAAAAAAAAAAAAAAAAAAAAAAAAAAAAAAAAAAAAAAAAAAAAAAAAAAAAAAAATTATTACAATAAATTACACATTGCCGTTAAACTTCCCTAAAATACTGTCTCTCACCTTGAACATACTTGTCCCACCCTTCCAGCCACTTTCTGAAGCAGTTCTGGAAGTTCTCTTTCCTGAATATTTTCATTTGTGTTGTCCTAGTTGCCTCTCTGGCCTGAATCAGTTCAAACATTTACCCTTCCTGGTCATTTTAACTTTGGGGAAGAGCTGGAAGTTACATGGTGTCAGATCCAGTGAATAAGATGGGACGGATGCATCCTAATATTTTTATTTTACAGAAACTGCCACAAGCATCTTTAATCAATTCAGGCCATCAAGGCAGCCGCACAATACAACCCCAAAGCGAGACTTAACACTGAGATGGTGATTTTGTAGAAGTCTCTTTGTGAACATGTGCTGTTGTGTCTTTGGGTACATAGCAATGGAGGTGCCAGGTTTCGGCAAGTTGTGTAGTTTTAAGAGGTAATTGCCAGCTTCCTTTCTAAAGCAGCTCTATGCACTGCAGCTTGTGCTCGTGACAGAAGTACAGGCACATTCCCATTCTGCATCCTGTCAGCACTGGGAGTTGTCCATCTGGTCAGATTTGAGCTGTTCTGGTGGGTGTGAGATGGTGCCTCGCCATGGTTTTGGCTGGGTGGTTTTAACGCTTGGATGCGCTAATCTTTGGAGCAAACTCCTCATCTGGCAGGTCCAGCAGGGGAAGTGGCCTCCCTCCTGAGGCCCACAGCTGGTTGGCAGAGGTAAAGGGAGGACAGAGGCTTCTGAACCACACAGCACGCACTCTCTCCCTAGTGCTGCTTTGGCTGAGAGCCCTCAGGCCTGTGTGTGTGAGGAGCCTGGGACCAGCTCTGGCCAGGAACACTCAGGATGGACCTGGGAGGGACTATGGAAGAAGCCCTGCTTACCACCCAAGCAGCAGCATTCATGGGGACTGGATCCAGGGAAGGCACCCAGCCTGTGTGTGTGTGTGTGTGTGTGTGTGTGTGTGTGCGCACATGTGCACGCACATACGCATGCATGTGCACACAGGGACAGGGGCAGGGAACTGTGGCTAGCTGGTCTTGACACTGTCCATAAAGAGGGCCTTTTCACTTTGCCTTTGGGCAGTACTAAGGATTAAACCCCAGACTCTATTACTGAGGTACATACTTAGCCCATTCAGCCCTGTATAATTGCCTATTTTGGGCCGGTGAGATGGCTCAGTGGTCTAAAGCGCCTGCCTAAGAAAGTATAGGCAATGGCAGGGACGGCGACTTGATCCCCGACACCACATGCTGGCCAGCCCTACCCCCAGGGTAGGCTGAGCTGGCCCTAACACAAATAAATAAATGAGGTCTTTTAAAAAAGAAAAATTTTAAAAAACATTGTCTATTTCAAGGCAGGGTTTCACTTAAGTGATTAAATTGCTTGGGTTGCGCTTGAAATCAAGATCCTCCTGCCTCTGTCCCTCAGTGTCCCAGTGTGCTGGGAGGGCAGATGTGTGTCACCACACCTGGCTCTGTGGGGATTTTCTAATTGAACCCAGAGGGATTCCAGGAGTTGGAAATAAGGATTCCTAAAGCTTCTAATGTCCTCTTTTGTCTACACAGTCTTCTAAGCGTGGTTTTGGAGACCTTCAGAACCAGCCTGGCCAGCCCTGTGTTTGGCTGTCTTCCTCTATGTGTTGCCAGCCAGCAACAGTCCACTCGTGTCCAACCTTTCACTCGTGTCCAGCCTTTTTTTCTCTTCATCTCTATCGACACAGCCGCTAACATCACACTTGTCAAAGCTGGTCACACCAGCATGTATAGCCCAGTCCACGCATTCTTCGTGTCACCAGGCTGAACCACCAAGAAGATTGGTCTGTGTTTCCTGCACTGAATCTGGGCCAGGGCTTTGTAACTGCTCTGAGCACTGTAAAGACAGGAGTAGTGACATCTGATGCCAAGTTACAGAAAAGATATACTTCCCACTAGCCTTCTAGCTTTTGGGATGTTTATCCTGGGAACCACACTATCAGAGAGCCTCACACAGAGAAGCGAGGCCCCCACGTGCAGCCAGTCCCAGCCCCCAGAGTGGCACTGAATGAACACCAACTCATGAGGAACCCGGGCCTCCCTGCTTCCAGCTTAGGCCCAGAACATGGAGTGCAGAGACGGCCCTTCCTGTGTGCCAACAGCAGGACCATTCGTTATGAGGCTGTCATAGCCAGGATGCACAAAATGATTCTTTTATCTTCTTAGCGTTAATCACCGCACCCACCCACCCACTCACCCTTAGTTCAACGCTTCTGGTTCCTCTTGGACACCACGTCCCTTGGGAGTGCTGGGTCACCTGCCCCTGCGCTGAGCCGGAAGCTGCTCCGCTGCGCCCCAGGCACTGCCCATCCTTTTGCACCTACTACTTTCCCCACCACTTTCACCCTTCTGTACTTGCCTCCCCCATGAAAAGTTCGACTTGAGAGTTGGTCTCGTCAGTGTTTACTTTCTGGGCTCCTAAGGACCTGGGCAAGCCCCGCTGCCCGTTGCACAGAGCGGCAGGTGAGATGTCTGCACCCCACAGGAATCATGCCTCTCACGATCAGCTCAGACCCCCCCGCACTCGGTGGGAAGGTCATTGGTCAGCTGTGCGTCATCTGAAAATGACAAATCCTTCTCCTTCCCTGTGGAAGTCTCCTTCATACTCCAGGCCAATCAGATTCCTCCTCTCACAATGTTAAAACTCTGAGCCAGGCATAAGCTGGAGCTGCTGGGGCAGACAACTTTACAGGGAACACGCTTGAGAGGCGACTCCTCAACTGCAGCCCTGGAGTCCCCAGAACTGCTATGACTCTGGACTTCACTGTTCTTGAAACTTCATAAATTCATTATTATTATCTGGCAGGGTCAATTTGTATGACTTGCCCTGTGGAGTGGGTTAGTACGCATCTTCTAGTCTTCACCTAGTGCTCTCTTTATTGAGTTAGAACTCCCTTTTTGGGGTGACAAATGAGAAAAAGCTGCCCTGCAGACACAGCCACCCACTAGAGTAGAAGTGTGGTCGGTGGAATGTGGGCTAGGTTGCAGGTCTCCTTCCACTCTGTTCCTTGACGGGAGTCCTTTGTGCAGTGCACAGACTGAGGAACCTTCTGTGACAGCCTCCCCCCGCACCACCCCGTTTGTCTCACATCAAAGACGTAATTTTTAGTCTCTGTGGGTAGAAATCTGTTCAGGATCAAACTTGAAAGGAAATGTAGGAAAACCCCATGGCTCGGCCTCAGGAGCTGCCGCTTCTGGCGAGTGAGCTGAGATGTTAGAAGACACCTTCCTCCAAGATCTAGCAGACGTTCTTCCTGTTGGCAATGCTGAGGATTGAACCCCAGGCTACCCACAAGTGAGGCAAGCGCCACACCAGACACATGCCCCCACCCTGGCGGTCATTCTTGAAATAGCCAAGGAGACTTCTGCTGTGGGTCAAAGTTAGAGCAAAAGAGCTAAGGTCAGGTCTGCAGGCCTCCATGTAGGAAACCACCCTCAAGGCACAACTGGCCCCAAGGAAGGTTCCCAGGAGGAAAAGAGGCCTGGAGAGGGAGCAGCCCTAGCTCTGGTGGCATCACCTCACAGGCAGGCAGCTTCTGCACTTGAGAAGTCCTTGAGGTCAGTGACTGCCACAACTTTGCTGAGAAGGCAGAGAGAAGCTTGTGACCTTAGGCCACCTGGGCCTGCAGCTACAGGAGGCAGGTGAGGAAGTAGGCGTGGCTCAGGGGTGGAGCTCCTGCGCAGCAGCCAAAGCTCTGGCTTCCCTCACCAGCAATAAAGAAAGAGGTAGAGGGGCCCGGCAGAACAGCTCAGTGGTCTAAAGTGCCTGCTTAGGAAAACAGCTGCAGGGACCTCAGCCTGATCCCCGGCACTACATGCTGTGCAGGGCAGGCTGAGCCGGCCATAAAAATAAATAAACAAACAAAAGTTCTGAAACAAGAAAAAAATAAAATAAAATAAAAAATTCTTTAAGAGAAAAAAAAAAAAAAAAAAAAAAAAAAAAAAAAAAAAAAAAAAAAAAAAAAAAAAAAAAAAAAAAAAAAATTTTTAAAAAAAAAAAAAAAAAAAAAAAAAAAAAGGAAAAGAAAGAGGTAGAGGGGCCAGTGAGATAGCTCAGCGGTTTAAAGTACCTGCATAGGCAAGCTTAGGCAACCACAGGGACTGCAGTTTGATCCCTGACACCATATGCTGCACCAGCCCCACCCCCAGGGCAGGCTGAGCTGGCCATAATATATGTAAAAATAAGAAAGAAAGAAAGAAAGAAAGAGGTGGAGGAGAGGAAGAGGATGAAGAAATGGAAGACGAGGGAGGAGAAGGGAGGAAAAGGGGGTGGAAGAGAAGGAAAGAACAGGAAAGGGGAGAAAAAGAAAAGGAGAAAAAGGGAGAGGAGGAGGAAAGCAGGAGGCAGCGTAGATTTTTTAATTTAATTTTATTTTTTTTCTTGTTTCAGAACCTTTATTTGTTTATTGACTCATTTTTATGGCCGGCTCAGCCCGCCCCGAGGGCATGGCTGGCGCAGCATGTGGTGCGGGGGATCAAACCGAGGTCCCTGCAGTCGCCCAAGCTTTCCTAAGCAGGCGCTTTAGACCACTGAGCCATCCCACTGGGCCCAGTACCTCATTAATTAATGGTTTGGGCTAAAGAGAATTTTAAGCAGGCTTTTGGAAGCATCAACTGGATTATCGCATATGATAAGGCGAGAGGAAGATGGATTAAAGAGAAAACTTTACAGCAAAATTTATAGAAAGCAGAAGTGAGTCAAGGATTTGCTGGGTTTTAAAATAAATCTGTTTCTTACTCAGAGGCTCCACACATGGGAATAAAAGGCATCAGGACAAAGAAGAAACTCAGCGTGAAATGATAAGACTGTCAAGACCTCAGAAAGAGTATTTCATGAAGTCATTCAGGTAGGCTAAGGCCTCCTAAGTTGTGCGTGAGCCTACTTCACAGACTGTCTGTTTGATATATATATATATATATATATATATATATATATATATATATATTTTTTTTTTTTTTTTTTTTTTTTTTTTTTTTTTTTTTTTTTTTTTTTTTTTTTTTTTTTTTTTTTTTTTTTTTTTTTGTCTTTTTGAGACAGGGTCTCGCTATGCAGTTGAGGTTGGTCCTGCGCTCACTTTTGTAGCCCAGGCTGGTCTCGAACTCACACCGATCCTCCTGCCTCAGCCTCCCGAGTGCTGGGATTACAGGCGTGAGCCACCACGCCCGGCTTGTCTGTTAGATATTAAGGACCTCTAAGAACTCTAAGGGAAATGTCTGTCCCTTAGCAAATGTAGGGTAGAGATAGGCTCACGTAGATGTTTTTTTATTTTATTTTATTTTAGATGCTATATAGTTCAGGTCAGCCTTGAATTCACTATGTAGTCTGGGCTATCCTTGAACTCATAATGATCCTCCTGCCTCAGACTCCCAAGATTTGGATTATAGGCAAGCACTATAATACCTGGCTAGTGAGGACAACTTTTGACTAATGAAATGAATTCCAATGGCATCCATAGGAAAACAGAGCAATATTTTAAGTAGAATTATAGGGCCAAAGCACCACCACCAGCTTGGAGTAACAGGAATGGACTAGATCAAGAAAGGCCTTTGGACACCCAAGTTCTGTTGGAGGGAGCAAGTGCAAAAGTCTGCTTGGCTTCGATACTGGCCATATTTCATAGAAAAGGAAGGATGGTTCTGGAGCCCAGAGCATGTAGAGGTTCGCAGAGTCTTACGATGGAGACACATGTGCCTACTGCTGAAAGCAGGGTGGTGTGTCCCCCGCTCCAAGCAGGCACCATCTCCCTGACTTCAGCCTCTCCCTCCTGTGGACTCTGTCTGAACCCTCACCTGGGAAGCAGCTGTGTAGAAGGCTCTAGCCACTGCCTGAGCTGACTGCACTGCCCTCTTGGCTGAGTGCCAGCGTAGGGACTGCGTAAGAAGCATGCTCACTCTGCTCCTCAGATGACAGTGTCCCAGATGCCCCTGGGTGCTGGTGAATGGGCCGCATTCTCATCCCAACCCTCTGAGACTCCAGGCCAAATCTGTGTGTGACAGAAGCTCGTCCTTAGTGTGACAGGCCTGGAGGGACAGCAGAATGGGTGGGCACTGAGGGTGTCTGGGCTGGGCTGATCTCAAGAGCTCAAGCTGCCCACAGCTCTGCTGTTCGGGCCCAGGAGCCACGAGCCCTTCAGGGTTTTCATTCTCTGTCCTGCAGCTGTTGGTTCATCTCAACAGGAAACAGCAGGCTCCGCATTCCAGAGGTTTTAGTCATTTTTTTTTTTTCTTTCAGAGCTCTGGGGCTGGGATTAGAACGTTCTTCTAACCACACTGTCCTCGGCTGGACTCCCAAGAGGAAGTGGCTGGGTCCCTGGGGGAAAGGACACAGGCCTCCATTCAAGGCCGGACCACAGAAAGAGCAAGGCCAGCACAAGCAGTGTGCGATCTAAAGAGGGGTGGGTGTGGCCCAGGGCCAGAGACGGAGGCAGGGGGTGGGAGCTCCTGCCAGCCCCAGTGCTGGGCCAGGGACCCTGTGTGTGTGTGTGTGTGTGTGTGTACGCGTGCACGCATGTGCATATGCACATGGGTGTGCGTGTGCACTGGGGACAGAACAGGGTCACTGACAGAACTGCATCCCAAGGGACCACACCCGTGGCCCTGGCGCTGCTTGCTACACTGTGAATCACACACTGAAAGGACAGGAGGTGACACACTCAGGTCTGGGGCAAGGAGCGGAGCACTTTCACAGGTGGAGACACCTATAGTTGAGCCAGAGAAAGCCCAGCATAGGTTTGATAGAGGATCTTGCTGCATGCCTGACACCTGGCTCAGCATTGCAAATATTAGACCAAATGGGACAGACTCCATCCCAGCTGTCACCAGAGGACCTGGGAGCTGTGACTGGGCAGGTGCTGCAGGGGCCAGTGGGCGGACACAGGTGGGGGGGAAGGGGTAGGGGAGTGTGCAGGTGCTTGGGGCCCTAAGAGTGCAGGGAAGGAAGGCCAAGCCCCAGGCAGGAACCTCTGGGAAGGCCAGGGTGACGGGAGGTGGGGCTGCCAGTCTCAGGCGTGAACAGCTCTGGAAGCCTGGGAGAAAAGAGGCAGGAGGAAGGGGTGGCGGCTGGAAGAGTTCACCCAGCTACATTCCCCATGCCCACTGAGCTTCCAGGGCACAGAGAGGAAAGTCTAGAATGAGAGTCCAACTCAGAATTTAGAGGTGAGGGGCCCGGCGGGATGGCTCAGTGGTCTAAAGCACCTGCTTGGGAAAGCTTGGGCGGCTTCAGGGACCACGGTTCAATCCCCAGCACCACATGCTTGCTGCGCCAGCCCTGCCCTCGGGGCAGGCTGAGCTGGCCATAAAAATGAGTGAATAAACAAACAAAGGTTCTGAAACAAGAAAAA